>ML806507.1:106502-127693 GCA_009831015.1 Picea engelmannii | reverse complement strand
AAGCATATAGTAAATGAGAAAGGACGTTGTATACCTTGGAATGATCAGATGGAATGATATTATGAGTCTAAATACAGGTGATCAAGGGTATAATAATGGAAAAAAGAATGGGCAAAAAGGTACAATATGTGGTCCTAACATCCATGACCATGTGTCAGAACGTCTCCACTATTTCCTGTGGGTTTTTTTATCAAGCTTGATACCTGGAAATCCTTGGTTGTGATTTAGGCAGGGTGGAAAATTATCTAGGGAATTATAGGCCTGGTTGAGATCTGGTTTGAGACAAGGAGGGTCTTCTTCTGCCAAGAATCTCTCAATCTCATAATCAGAGCTCTCATGGACCTCGATCATTTTGTTGGAGATCATATGAGAGTTCGATTTATTTCGTAGGCTCCTAGAGATTAACCTACCTGCCCTTTTATTTTTAAACCCTATATGCATGTCACCCTTAGAAAATTTGTACGAAGGCATGTTTGTGTTTTTAGCAGAGGTGCCAGGGTAGACGTGCTTCTCATGGTCATGCAATTCAAAGGCTATCGGTTCAGCATTTGTTTGCTCGGGTACATGCTCATTGAGGATGGTCGTATCAAAGGCTTCTTTAGATGAAGGAACTGCTCTGTCAGTGGCAGGGATTGTGGTTTCTTCCATCATGGGCTTATCAACCTCTACGGGACTGGATGTAACAAAACCATTTCAAATTAGGAAGGCATCCCAATTATCATTTTGCAATTTTAGTTGATGAACCAACAACATCTTTATCAACCCATGATGAAACAGACTAGAATTTAAACGATGTCTCTTATACCTTTTGGCCATCTTATATAGATTTCTTAATAAATAAAAATCCATATTCAACTGAAAACTGATGAAGTTCATCAACAAACGTATATGATAGAGGAAAACAAGGCCAAAGAGACCCTCAAATGTGATGAATTTTCTCAGGATTGCTAATAAACCATGCCACCGAGTTTTCAACAAGGATACAGGCATATGTTTATCACAACTCATGATCTTCCTAGAGGCAAAGAACAGGCTCCACGGTACCTCCTCTACCTTGGCATTTTTAAACCATTTATGCCTACTAAGTGGAAGACCTGTCGCATGGCCTAAAAATTCCTCGGTGACCTCGATCTGAATGTCTCCTACCTTGGATCAGCAACCATCAAAAGATAGGGAAAATTCCTGGGTAGTTAGTAGGTTAAAACCCTGAAATTTCTCAAGAAATTTGAGCCAGCCTTGACCCTTAAGGTCTTCCCTTGCATCATCATATAGGAGCAGGGTTTGCAAGCCATTGGGCTCAATCCTTACTACTGGGGCCATGAGGGTTCAGAAGGAAGACAAAAAAACACAGTGAGTGTGAACGGTTTACCTAGAATAGAGAAGACCAGAGAAAAATCTGAGAAACAAGATTCATCAATACCCTAGCGCGCATGAAAAGGGGTTTTGTAACACAAAAGAAAAGATGTTTTTTGAAATGAGTGCCAAGGGTACATACAAAACCCGAGACTTAACTCAAAATGATGGGCCTATGGTTGTCGGACTGCCACCTCCCACAGGGTACAGGATACGACCATGTTCATTCAAATTTTATCATTATGCAACAAGGTGGAGTTGATTTCTAAAGTTTAGGAGAGGACAATTTTTGTGAACCAAAGTGTAATGACAAGGATAGGTCTAACCAAGAGCCACAACGATACATAACATAGTTTATTTTTAATGGATTCTTGGTGTTTTAAACAAAAATTCAAGGCACACTTCACAATCGATGAGCCACTTTAAAGAAATCAACAAGATGAGCTTCACAGCAAAATAGTCTTCATTAAAAGATCAGTAAAGACATCTAGATTTCATAAACCTTAGATAAAATGGTAATACAATTATAAGTTTTAATGCTTCGTTCATGCTTTCAGTCATGAACGAAGCATGAAAACGAAAAGAAAAAAAAATAATAGGATTAATGGAAACATCATATTTATATTTCAAAAGTTACTTTCGAAAAGTAATAACTGTATGACCAATCGTAGGCAGCTAGATAAATTATTATTTTTCGCTTTAAAAGGTGAAAATATGTAGGGCTGCCAACAATGGCGATTCACTGGGAGAAGCATCTATCTCTGCATCGCATACGCGTTCATGTTAGGACTACATAGAATGATTATAGATCAAAAAACAGTTGAAGGACATCAAGCATTTCATCAAACATTAAATAGTCCATCTTTAGATATCTTCCTGTTTAGATAAAATTCGGTGACAAATTTTAAAAATGAGAGCGACGATGTTCAATTTAATGGCTCTGATACTGTTGAAAGTGCCACTACTTCCAAAAGGTGTCCATAGCCTCAAAAGGGATGTCAATTAACCCACTCTAACACCTCTATCTTGTCCAAGAAATTTCAATTCAAAATGAAGGATGCTTATGACCAAAATCAAATTTATACCTTAGAACTTTCTTGAACTCGACATTATTTCTCTACCAATAGACTTGTTCAGTATCTCGGTGAAGTTGTCTTGGCATCATGCATGCATTTACCCGCTGCCACTAGACCTGTTCAATATCCCAGTGGGTTTACAAACATTTCCCACAACTCTCGAGCGATTGTTTACAAATTTGGTATAAATTGAAAGATATTTAGAAGAGCAGGGTGATGCTGAAAATTCTGGTTTTCAGAAAACTTGTTATTTTCTGGCCTTTAATTTTCTGCTTGATTACCTTCATTATGATCTGAAAATAGTTTACTGATGAAACTAATATTTTGAGGACAGGAAGGCATCTTTGAGTTGCTTTCTTTAAAAGCAGGGACAACATAAAGAGTTTTTTAAATGATAGTCGTGTCTACTCATAGTTAAAAACATGAAACAATGAAATCTATTCTGAACGGAAAAACTTCTTTAACCAATCTATATTTCAAGAAATCACAGAAATTGATGCTCTGACAGACCTTGCTTGTTGTTTCAAGACGAGGCATTCAAGATTCCTTCCTTGAACTAAACTGTGGTACAGGCATGTTCTAACCAGAAAGAAACAAAAACAAACAAAACAAAGAAGAACCAAAAACCAGAAAACAAAAAAAATCAAAACAGAAAAATATGTACAAAAGGTGTATCTAGGATTTGTGAGGCAAAGTACCTTTTGAGAGCTTGGCCATTCACCAGAAAGGTGTCTGGTTGTACCTCTAAATTTTGCAGGCAAAAAGAGCTGGGACCTAGTTTTTCAGCGATTAAGAAAGGTCCCAACCACAGATTCTGGAACTTGGTATGTTCCCCTTTCCCCTCATGAGGTTTATCCCACTTGAGGACAAGATCACCCACCTCAAAATTACTGTCTGAGGAAGAACTCGAATCAAACCATCTTTTAACAATACATTGATGTTGATCCATTTTTTATTTTTCTTGGGCTCTTACCTCTTCTAACTTTAGCAAAGCATTAATCCGACTTTCCAGGGGAGGACAATCGTCTTCCTGAACTTTCTGCGATAGTTGCAGAGAGGGAAGTAGAAAATGCAGAGGGAGAATTGCTTCCCTTCCGTAAACGAGAAAGAAGGGGGAATTACCAACAATGATTTTCAGAGTCACCCTATCAGCCTAGATTTCATTTAAAAGTGTGTTGTGCCAATTTTTATGGTTTTCAAAAACTATACTGTTGATGATCTTGATCAGGTTTTTTTTTGTCGATTCTTCTAAACCATTTCCTTGGGGGTAATAGCTGGCAGAATATTTTAGTTTTATCCCTTTTTCTAAAGCAAAGGCACTCATATTGAGGGATGAAAAATAAGAAGCATTATAGAAGACCAAACATTTCGGAATACCGAATCGAGCAATGATGTTTGAATTAAGGAAAGATATTACCTGACTGGTGTTTACCACTTTTAATGGTGCAACCTCGAACCATCTGGTAAAATAGTCTGTCACTGTAATAATGTATTTATGCTGCTGCGAGGAGGTGGGGTTAATTGGGCCAATGATGTCAAGACCCCATTGCTAAAAAGGGAAATCCACCGAGATAGGTTGCAGCAGGAATGTTGCCTTCTTAACTCGTCCAGAATACTTTTGGAAGATTACGCATTTACGACATAATGTATGGGCATCTTTGAATAGTGTGGGCCAGTAATACCCTGCTCTTAATACTTTGTGAGAAATAGTGTCTCCACCGAAGTGTCCACCATCTTATCATGTATGCAATTCAGATAACACTTTATATGCTTCATCTCTTTCCAGACAACGCATAAGGACTTCATCAAAAATTTTGCGGAATAATACGCCATTTACCCGTTAAAAAGGTGCAGATTTTAATCTTAATTCTCTTCTCTTTTTCAGATCAATATGACGAGGAGAAGAACCGTGTATTAGATAAAACTTAATGTCATCAAACCAAGAATTAGCAGGATCTTGTGCACAACAGATTTGACTTCGACTGAGATGATTTTTAGTTAAAAAATTAATTTGACCCTACTGCTCTTCCACTGAATCAATGACTAATTTACATAGACCTTGGCCTCTAACAATTTGGGTAGGGGTAATCGTGAGGTCATACTCTTGTAACGATGTCATCTAGTTTGCCCATTTTTCACCCAGTTCTTTTTGTACTAGCAAGTTTCTAACAGCAGGGTAGGGCACAATGACTTTGGTTTTGGATTTCAGTAGATATGATCGAAAATGTTTCACTGCTTTAAAAACAACGTAATCCTGTTGATCTACAAATGGGTAATTAAGCTCTTCTCCCTTGAAAGATGAGCTCATAAAGGAAATGGGGATTTCGCTGTTTTCAACATTCTTTTGGGTCAGTACAACGGCATAATATCAATAAGAAGTGAACATATAAAGAGTGAAGTCTTGTGAAAAATCATGAGTCATTAAGGAAGGAGCCTCTACTATGGATTTTTTGATGGAGTCAAAATCTTGACTTTCCTGTGGTCCCCAATGATATTGAACATCCTTTTTTATTAACTTTTGCAATGTCCTCACCATTTCCGAGAAACTCGGGACAAACCTTCTGACAAAATTTATTTGACCTAGAAAAGATTGCATAGATTTTTTGGATGAGGGGGGAGGGAGCTTGGAAATGACTTGAGTTCTTTCAGGATCAATGATCATCCCTTCATTGGATACAATGAATCTAAGCAGCTTGCATTTTTCCACTATAAAACTAGATTTCTTAGGATTTAGAGAGATGTCGTACTTGCAGCATCGTTGTAAAACAGATCTCAGATGGGATAAGTGATCCCTCTTATTTTTGGAGAAAACAGTGACGTCATCAAGATAGAAAACTATAGATTGATTGATTAGACCGTGAAAAGTGATATCCATCGCTCTCTAGAAAGTGGCCCCAACATTTATAAGCCCAAAAGGAATCTTTCTATAGGCGTAGCTACCCCATGGAGTACGGAAAGTGGTTTTCAACTGGTCTGGGGGAGACATGAGGAACTGGTTGTACCCTGAAAAATCGTCTAGTAGTGACAATCTTTCATAATTGGATACTTGCTGGAGAATTTGTTCCATCGGAGGAACAGGATAATTGTCTTTGTCATACGCTCGGTTTAAGTTTTGAAAATCGACACATAGTCAAATTTTTCCACTTCTCTTCCTCACAGGGACAAGGTTAGATACCCACTATGTGTGTCTTACTAGGAAGATTTTATTTGCATTCAATAGTTTGTTTAGTTCTTTCTTGACCGTTGGTTCGAGTTTAGGGTGCATCTTTCTCAGCTTCTGTTGAAAAGGTTGAGTCTGGGGTTTCATGGGGATGATGTGTTGTATAATGTTAGGGTCAAAAGTTTTTAAATCATCGTATGTCCAAGAAAAGACATCCTTAAATTCTTTAAACAATTTTATAAAGGTTGATTTCTCTTTCTCAGAACATCTCATTCCCATATTGATGCATTGTGGATTATCTTTAGTTCCCAGATTTATTTTTTCATGGGTCAAGGAAGAACTATTCATTTTACAATTTACCGATTTCCTGAATTTGTCATGCAAATCATAAAACTTTTCTAATCTTACCACAGATGTCAGGATAGAATTTACCATATCTGATGTTGATTCGAGAGACCTTGGGTCTGATATTACAGTAAAATTGCAGAGGTCTTCGTCGTGGATGCCCTCATCGATAACTGCACCTCGAAAAGTGTCTTCCATGTGAAGGAAACCGATGATCTGGTGATCATCATCGAACACTCTCCAGTTAGTGATGTTGCACAAATTGTTCGCATTTAACATTAAGTCTATTCCAATATTAAGCAACTATGAGGTTGACTTGTGCATTAGATTCCATACCTTGGCTTGATAACTCTTCAGGTGCGGTGATAGGCAATGAATGGAATTTCTTACCTGTCTGACCACAATTTCAGAATCACCAAATACCATTATGTTTTGTACATTCATATCTACTACCTTTTTGAGTCCTTGCAGAAGTGCCTCATATTCGACGGTGTTGTTTGTACATTCAAATTCTAATCGGAAAGCGATCAAAATTTTATTACCTGTTGATTCAATGAGCACACATCCTGCACCAACTCCTTCTTTAGATTTGGATCCAACGAAGTAGAGAGACCATATGTGAGCTTCATCGGCCATATTAGACACATTAGGTAGAACTATTGACTGTGTGCATGTCACAAGTTCCGATTGTTGTTCTGGATCAGTGACGATGGAAGTTTCCACCATGAAGTTACCAAAAAGGGTGTTCATTCCTTGCATTTCAAGTGTATTAGTGGAGGCATTAAATGGTTCATTAGAATCATTTAAATCGGTCATGGTGTGCTTGAGGTAATTCTCACGATTAATCTGGATTCTGTTAGGCTTTCCATTCTTTAGCAGCCACAAATGGGACCAGCTTGTCGCAAAGTAGCCATGCAACTGTTCGAACCAATCCCTGCATAAAAATAAACTATATACTTCATGGATGTCAATGACAATGATATCAATAATCTGGTGAACCTTAGGATTAGATGATAGCCTAACAAGGACATTTTTTAATTCACCTATTACCTTAACATTGGTCCGATCGAGCTGAATAATTTTCAGACTGGAAGGTTGAACTTCAGCATTGAGTTTTTGGCAGATAGACCAAGACATCACATTTGATGATGCACCAGAATCTACCATGCAGTTATGTACATTTCTATTGAAAATTTCAGAAGTCAATAAAAAAGGTGGGACATTTTTGTGAGTATTAACAACAAAACTTTGCTGGTTTTTAGTTGTTGTTCGTGAAATTACTTTATCTACATTTGATACACTTTTTACAACAAGGTCTCTTTTATCTGAGGGTTCTGGTGTTGTTTTAATCGGAACCTTTTGAGGTGTTTTAGGGTTGATATCTGCAATTTTCTTGCTGTTCAAATTGTTGTTTTTGTTGTTTTATGCACTGTTCTGAAGCATTTTCTGCAGAAGAAAAGAAAATTTCAACAGTTCATAAACATAAATATTAGCTCTAAGTTTCTTTAGGTCTTCAATCAAATCATATTCTAAACTTGGGGTTGTTGAATTCTGTTTGGTTTTAGTTTTATTAAATTGTTTTTGAGGCGCATTAGTTCCAATTTCAAAAGAGGTTTTATTATGAGTTTACTTCTGGTATTGTAAGGATGGACAGTTTCAAAATTAGCTTGAAAGATACTGTCGAAAAAATGCCCGAATATATTGGGAGACAATTCATTTTCTTCGACTGTTTCTTCTTCAACCACATCTTCGAAAATCTCAGGGGGGACTAAGTTATCATGTGCTTCAAGGATTGTCTGTATAGCATATTGTAGGCTTTCGAGATTCAGACCTTCAAGGTTTGGGTTTGGCCAGTTTGAGGGAAAAGGTTTTCTAAAAGGGGGTTTGTAAGTCCCTTTGATTGAAAATGCTTCTTCAACTGATCTTCTTAAGTCTACGACTTAATTTGATAATTTCTGGACGACCTTTTGTAAGCTTTCCAAATCTGAGCTCTCTGATTGAGTTTTGGTCTGGGGAGGTCTAGGAAGAATTTCTATTTTCTTCTTAGAAGACGGGGTAATCTCTGCCTCGTTACTAAGATTATCTTTTAGGCTTAAAATATCTTTTTCGATTTGGCTTGCCTCTTCGAAGGCTTCCAGTAATGTTGCCTTCTTAGACCGTTTAACCCAAATTGCTACATTATGGTGTAAGGCTTTGGTTTAATATGCGACAATGAGATTTCCAGTGGGCATTGAATCAATGGGGATTCAATTTTTTAATGTGAGAACCTTTGGTTAAAATATTTTATTTTTTCCTTAGGGTTCAACTTTAAGCTGGAGAATTCCATGACTAAGACTTCGGGAGATTTATCATCTCTGAACTTCTCAAGGAAACAAGACTCGAATTTGTCCCAAGATACAATGGTGTGGGGTTGTTGGGCAAAATACCATGTAGAGGCATTTCCCTCAAACATATAAGGAAAGAGCCTACATACTACATCTTCATGTTCTACGCTTCAGAGTCTAATGGCTAGCATGAATTTCTTTATGTGATCCTCGACGAGTTGCTTAGAGTCTGGATCGAATTTAGGTAGCCATTTCTCTGGGTGTTTAGGCAAAGGATGCTGGGGTCCAGGTATGGCCACAACATCTTGATCGAGCCAAGGTCTAACAAAATTGTTTTGATTTTCCATGGGCATAAGTGGTGTCGAAGGCTGAGATAGTTCAGATGAAGAACTACCTTTGTCGGATGACTCATCTCCTGAAGAAGAAGGAAATGAATGAGGTGGTGAAGGTGGGATACCAGATCCTCTGACTGCAGGAGCGGGGATGTGATCTAGATCTATGGGGTTTAGGAGAAAACCAGTGCCTTCAAGTTTCTCTCTGATATCAGAGAAATCTAGAGGTTGATTTAGTGGCCGACCAGGTTGTCTGATATAGGCCAAAGCACCGTGTGTCCTTAGACGTGACTGACGAACAATTTCTTGTACGTCGGACCCTTGAGGGTTTGGTGTTACTGGCTCAACGATAATCTATGTATTTTCATTTGAAGTAGTTGTTGTTTGAGAAGTAACGTTGTTGTTAGAATGACTCCTTGTTACTATAGGGGAGTGGGTGTGTGGGGGAGGAGTCTTGCGACCTCCGCATGCCATCAATCGTGTCTAGGCCCTCCTTCTAGCGCCATTTGTTGAAGGGCGAAAATGATCGTCCATCAATTGGAAGAACAAGATTGGTCTGAGGTTGTCTAAGTAACCCAAGTTGTTTGGTATAACTCGTCCTGATGGGTTTAATGGCTCTATTGGACAATCTAAGAATACTAAAAGAAGCGAAATAAAAGAAAAGAAATAAATTACTAATTACTAAATACTATATATATATACATATGCTTTAATGTGAATGTAATGGGCGTATTTAAGAAAAAGATAAATAACTCTCGTTCATATACATTATTTACAAGCTGCAAGTTTTAATCTAAACTTACTAAACTCTGTGAAAATGACTGCCTCGTAAAAGAAGATAAAGAAAGCACATAAAATATTTTTGGTTTTTTCTTTATAAATCAAAACTAATAAGAACAAATGTTATGAAAAAAAAACACATGGATAGTCAAAGCCAAACCATATATTTGTGTTTCAGTGATGAGTAATGACAGGAAAAAAAAAAGTAATCTAACCTATTAGTGAGTTAATGCTATGTATCCATACATATGCACGATTAGAGAATATCGGGCCACTTCGTCCAAGAGGGAAACCTGCAATGAACCTTAAAATTGTTCTGAATAAATACAGAACAATGTGCTGGAAATTGAATTTTAGTAACATAATGTATGATACAAATAGTCGTTGTGATCTTATGATTTACAAGCAATTACAGTGAGATAAAACTTATTGTAAGAACTTTGCATTTAAACATTCAACAGAAAATTAAAGATAAATCTTGTGTTTGAGTTGAATAAATGATCACTCTGTATATTATCTGAAGCATCAAAATGTGAACAATCTTTCAAAGAAATTATCCCAATACCTTAACAAATTGTGAAGACTAAATCTATCAACAACTATTAATTTCTCGAGATAAACAAACCAAAAACGAAAATACCATTTACAGAAAGCTAAAGCCAAAGTGTAATTATATGTTTTGTCCGAATTTGTGAATAAATTGTCCACCTTCAACCCCAGGCCAAGATGTCTTGATTACAAAAAATACAAGTATTTAAAGAGTTTAGAAAAACTAAACATCTTATCTTGTGGGATAAGATTAAATCTCAACAATTATTTGTTACTTACAAAATAGAGGTTGATAACCACTCCATATCACACTGTATTTCTCAAAACTAAAATAAAATTCTTTCTGTTTACAAAAGATATCCCAAATGAGCTCAGAAATAGTCCATAACATGAGATCACCACCAATTACTTGATATCCTGAAAAACAAAAACAAAAATAAAGGAGTTTAGATATTGTTATAACCAATAATTTCCACAAATTCGAATGAAGATAAACTGGCTACAGAATCAATTGATTCTGTAACTAGTTTTATTTTAACAAAAGAAATCAAATTAAATCTAAATAATTGAAAAAAAAAAAATACAACCAAGGAAATCAATTAAATCTTTACCTCTTAACTGCATGCTAAATTTGATTCACAGGATCTCAGAGTTAACTACTGTTGTAACACTCTCAACATTCTTTACTATTATGTTCCCAGTCCTTTTCAAACGCTTGCCTTGTCTTTGAACAATGGACTTTAGCCTATGAGTTTCATCCGTTAATGAGTCGATCTGAGTAGTGAGGGTTTGAATTTCAAATTGAAAAGTAGGTATGTCTGTGTAATACTTATCGATCCAAAACAGACAAAATTCACACCTTGGATCTGTGGTAGTTGTTTGAGGATATCCACGTCCATGTGCCAGAACGTCTCCACTGTTGCCTATGGGTTTTTTTATCAAGCTTGATACCTGGAAATCCTTGGTTGTGCTTCAGGTAGGGTGGCAAATTATCTACAAAATTATAGGCCTGGCCGAGATCTGGTTTGAGGCAAGGTAGGTCTTCTTCTGCCAAGAATATCTCGATCTCAGAATCGAAGCTCTCATGGACCTTGATCATTTTGATTGAGCTCATATGAGAGTTCGATTTATTTCATAGGCTCCTAGAGATTAACCTACCTACCCTTTTATTTTTAAACCCTATATCCATGTCACCCTTAGATAGTTTGTACGAAGGCCTGTTTGCTTTTTTAGCAGAGGTGCCAAGGTAGACGTGATGTTCATGGTCATGCAATTCAAAGGCTATCAGTTCAGCATCTGTTTGCTCGAGAATAGGCTCATTGAGGATGGTCATATCACATGCTTCTTTAGATGAAGGAACTACTTTGTCAGTGGCAAGGATTGTGGTTTCTTCCATCATGGGCTTATCAACCTCTACGGGACTGAGTGTAACGAAACCATTTCGAATTAGGAAGGGATGCCAATTATCATTTTGCAATTTTAGTTGATGAACCAACAACATCTTTATCAACCTGTGATGAAACATACTGGAATTTAAATGCTATCTCTTATACCTTTTGGCCATCTTATACAGACTTCTTAATAAATAAAAAGGCATATTCAACTGAAAACCGATGAAGTTCATCAACAAATGTATATGATACAGGAAAACAAGGCCAAAGTGACCCTTGCATGTGACGAATTGTCTCAAGATTGCTAATAAACCATGCCACCGAGTTTTCAACAAGGATACAGGCATACCTTTATCACATCACATGATCTTCCTAGAGGTAAAGAACAAGCTCCATGATACCTCCTCTACCTTTTTGTTTTTAAACCATTTTTGCCCGCTAAGTGGAAGACCCGTCACATGGCCTAAAAATTCCATGGTGACCTCGATTTGAATGTCTCCTACCTTGGCTCAGTATCCATCAAAAGAGAGGGAAAATTCATGGGCATTTTGCAGGTTAAAACCCTGAAATTTCTCAAGAAATTTGAGCCAGCCTTGACCCTTAAGGTCTTCTCTTGCATCATCATACAGGAGATGGGTTTGCGAGCCATTGGGCTCAATCCTTACGACCGGGGCCATGAGGTTTCAGAAGGCAGACAGAAAAACATAGTGAGTATGAAAGGTTTCTAGAACAGAGAAGACCATAGCGAAATCTGAGAAACAAGATTCATCAATACCCTAGCGCGCATGAAAAGGGGTTTTGTAACACAAAAGAAAAGGTGTTTTGTGAAATGAGTGCCAAGAGTACATACGAAACCTGAGACTTAACTCGAAATGATGGGCCTATCATTTTCAGACTTCCACCTCCCACAGGGTATAGGATACGACCAGGTTCATTCAAATTTTATCATTGCGCAACAAGGTGGAGTTGATTTCTAAAGTTTAGGAGAGGAGAATTTTTGTGAACCAAAGTGTAATGGCAAGGATAGGTCTAACCAAGAGCCACAATGATACATAACATAGTTTAGTTTTAATGGATTCTTGGTGTTTCAAACAAAAATTCAAGGCACACTTCACAATCGATGAGCCACTTTAAAGCAATCAACAAGATGAGATTCATAGCAAAATAGTCTTCATCAAAAGATCAGTAAAGACATATAGTTTTCATAAACCTTAGATAAAATGGTAATACAATTATAAGTTTTAATGCTTCATTCATGCTTTCAGTCATGAACGAAGCATGAAAACGAAAAGAAAACAAAATAATAGGATTAATCGAAACATCATATTTATATTTCAAAAGTTACTTTCGAAAAGCAATAACTGTATGACCAAGCGTAGGTCGCTACATAAATTATTATTTGTCGCTTTAAAAGTTGAAAATATGTAGGGCTACCAACAGGTTCCTATCCGAGACAGAGCTGGAATGTAGATATGGCCTCCCCCTTAGAGAGAGTTGAGAAGAAATCCATATGATTCTTCTGTGTAATACAGTGAAAAATGAGATTGAAAGAGTTGGACGTGCATGTGGCTGAGCACAAGGAGAACGTGTGAAATCCCAAAGTGTTGGGTGCATCTTCATGAGCACATAAATGAATATGATGTATTAGCCTCCTCTGAGCAAAGAGTTGATGATAAACTCCAGATGACTCTCTTGTGTAATGCACTGGGAAAGAAGATATGTTGAGTGGACGTGCCTTTGGATGAGCACATGTGAACGTAATCCTAGTGGCTAAGCACTAGTGAAGAAGTGGTTCTTCTATGTAATGCAGTGAGCCAGATATATGGACATGCCTATGGATGTGCCCCTAGTGGATGAGCACTAGTGGGTGTATAAGATCCTTTTCTATATTGTTCAAGAGTCAGACCTTCCTGTAACTCTAATTGTAATGTAGAGGGTACAGGTCGGCCCCACCTTAATGTGATTGATAATTAATGTAAAAGATAATTAATATGGTTAATATTAATTATATTGTGAACTAGTGAGGTCGGACCTGTTTGGCGAATAGACACTTCTGTTAATAGGTTCAGTCTAGTATAAGTAAAGGTAAATTCCCCATTGAGGAATCATATCTTTCATGTGAGTTTGGAAATTTTAGCTAGTACACCTTCTTGGGAAAATTGTGCACCTCTCTTGGGTGCTAGTCTTCTAGGGTTTGAGCACCCTTTTGTGTGCTAGTTTTTTCTTGGTGGTGAAGGTCTTTCTATTGAAAAATATAGCAAACAATTTGGCTAGGTTTTATTCCCTTGTTGAGAGGGGTTTCCCATGATACTTCTTGTGTTCTTATGCATGGTGTTTCTTCTTGTGATCTTGGTTGCTACAACATTATTGGTTATGGTTAAGTTAAATTCTAAAATGGAATGAGCTTCATGCTTAACCTTGCTTATAGAAAAATCAGCAAGTGTCCCTATGGCTTCTGTGCATGCCAAATTATCATGCACACCAACCAATATGGTCGGTGTGCATGCCAATTTGGCATGCAAACTATCCCAAGGGATGGTGCCCTTTCCTTGACATTCCATGCCTTGCCTTGACATGTCTTTCCCTGCCTTTACATGCCATTACTTGCCTTACCTTCACATGCCATGCCATGCCTAACCTTGTCATGCCTTTCCTTGAAAAGCCATGCCTTGCCTTGGCATGTCTTGCCTTTCCTTGACATGTCATTCCTTGCCTTTCCTTGACATGCCATGGGTTACCTTTCCTTGACATGTCATGCATTTCCATGCAATGCCTTACCTTGACATGAAACACCTTTCCTTGGCATGCCTTGCCATGCATTTCCTTACCTTGATATGCCATGCCTTTCCTTGACTTGACATGCCTTGTCTTTCCTTGTCATACTTTGTCATGTGTTGTCGTGCGTTTCCATGCCTTTACTTGCCATGCCTTTCCTTTCCATGCATTCCCTTTCCTTGCCTTGAAATGCCATACTTTTCCTTGACATACCATGCCTTGTCTTTCCTTTCCATGCTTTGTCATGCCTTACCATAACTTGCCCTTCCATGCCTTGCCTTTACATGCATTCCCTTGCCTTTCCTTTCCATTCCTTGCCTTGACATGCCATGCCTTGCCTTGAAATTCCTTTCCTTGCATTGCACACCTTTCCATGCCTTTCCCTGACATTCATTGCTTTGCCTTATCATGCCTTTCCTTGACATGTCAGGTATTTCCTTGACTTGACATGCCATTTCCTTGCCTTGACATGTCTTTCCTTACCTTGACATGTTTTTCCTTGTGACCACGGTGCCCACAATCACTGGACACAAGGGTTGTGAATGTCGACCCCCTGTGTCAGATTTTCATTATGCCTTACTGAGAAAAACCCTAGTTCCAAAGATACTCTAACAAACACTTTTACAAGTGACAAAATCACAGGAGGTAGGTCCCCCTAGTTTGAATCCCATGCCAGGAGTCCAAAGTAACCAATTAACACTACGACCAACAAAATGTGAATCCAATCTCATCATTAAAAATATATATATATTCTTTTACTAACAGTAACCTAGATCAAATTGACACTAATTATGAGAGATCATTTAATGTTGGCAGTCTTGGGTTCTTATAATTTGCAGAAGTTTTTGGAAGACCAAAAGAAGAATCAAAATAATTTGGAAGTGATAGTTGAAGGTTGGTATATAAAGTTGCAATATGAATTAAAGGAAATTCTTGAAACATGATGTGTCAAAGAATTTTTGTCTGGATGCACTTCCACCAAATTTCATGCACCAAAGAATTCTTCTAACATCTCTAGCTTAATTAGAATTATATCTTCATTAAGTGCAAGTGAAAATTAGAGGAATGTTGTTCCATCAAATGAATCCAAATATTTGAATGGCATTAGATGCACTGAGCAAGATGATTCATATAAGCAGTTGATATCTTCTCCATCTGATGTTTCACCACCTCATTTCTTTCAAATTCAATTATCAAGAACCCTTTCATCTCAAGGACTTAGCTTAGTTCCAACGTCTCCATCTAAACAAGCATGTTTTTTTTAGCAGTATGGTAGATCTTTACATTTAAAAAACAATTCCCATGCAAGAAAAGAATTAGATATTCAAGAGACTTCTATAGCAGGGGAACCTGAGGAGTTAACAAGCGAAGCTTCAATGATTCAACAAAATTCATTATTAAAGGCCTATGAATATGAAAAAAATAATGTTTCTAATCAAGTTTCTCCCACAACTTTGCTAGTGCAACCATCAAGCTCTTGTTGTCTATTTTCATCTACATATCCTCAAGAGAATGTTTCAAGGGAACATGAAATCAGATTGTTAAGAAAAATGCATCTTTAACCCTTTACTTGGAAGTGATGAAATTGCTAATGTTGGAAATTTGTGCCAGAATAGTTTCATGATATCAGTTAGGGCTCATGGGCTCTTGGAATCTTCCATGTTTAATTCAGGAAGATATTAATTGACAGACTTGAAACAAATAGATGTGCAACCACCCCATTCCAATATTTCAAGGTCATGTTGGTCATTCTTGTATTCTAATATGGCATGTAGACCAGCACACAACCCTTGGGTTGGTGTGCATGCCAAATTGGCATGCAAAACAGCCCTATGGCTTCTATGCATGCCAAATTAGAATGCATAATATCCCTATGGCTTATGTGCATGCCAAATTAGCATGCACACCGGCCAATATGGTTGGTGTGCATGCCAATTTGGCATGCACACCATCCCAAGGGCTGGTGTCCTTTCCTTGACATGTCATGCCTTGCCTTGACATTTCTTTCCTTTACTTGACATTCCATTCCTTGCCTTGCCTTGACATGCCATGCCTAACCTTTCCATGCCTTGCCTTGACATATCTTTCCTTTCCTTGACATGCCATTCATTGCCTTGCCTTGACATGCCATGTGTTTCCTTGCCTTGACATGCCATGCCTTGCCATGCATTGCCTTACTTTGACATGACATACCTTTCCTTGGCATGCCTTGCCATGCATTTCGTTGCCTTGATATGCCATGCCTTGCCTTGACATGACATGCCTTGTCTTGCCTTTCCATACTTTGTAATGCATTGTCGTGCATTTCCATGCCTTTCCTTTACATGCATTCCCTTTCCTTTCCTTGTCATGCCTTGCCTTGACATGTCATGTATTTCCTTGACATGCCATGCCTTGTATTTCTTTGTCATGATTTTTCATGCCTTACCATGACTTTCCCTGCCATGCCTTGCCTTGCTATGCATTCCCTTGCCTTGTCTTTCCATTCCTTTCCTTAATAAGTCATGCCTTTCCTTGACATTACTTGCCTTTCCTTACACACCTTTCCATGCCTTTCCCTGACATTCCTTTTTTTGCCTTGACATGCCATGTATTTCCTTGGCATGCCTTGCCTAGACTTGAAATTCCATTTCCTTGCCTTGACATGCCATGCCTTACCTTGACATGTTTTTCCTTGTGACCACAGTGCCCGCAATCACCCGACACAGGGGTTGTGAAAGTCGACCCCTAGTGCCATATTTGCATTGTACCTCACTAAGCAAAAACCTAGTTCCAGAGATCCTCTAACAAACAATTTTACGGGTGATGTAATCACATGAGATAGGTCCCCCTAGATGGAATATTGTAGCATGAGTCCAAAGGAACTTACAATTCGTTGATCTGAGACATGGTTTACATGTTATGGCATGTTGCAATTCACCTCCTAAAGCCATTCAGGAACACAATGACAATTTGGTCTAGGGGTACAAAATCACAATCGTGCGTCATAACTGAGTTCCATAAGATTCGGAAGGTCCATATGGAAGATTCCCATGGGACCAAGATGCCCACAATCGCCCGACACAGGGATCTTGAAAGTTGACCCCCTTTGTCAGATTTGCATTGTGCCTCACTAAGCAAAACTCTAGTTCCATAGATCCTCTAAGAAACACTTTTTCGGGCAAAAAAACCATAGGAGAGGGGTCCCCCTAGCTAAAATTTGGTGCCAGTATTCCAACAGAACTAATGGTTCACCGATCTGAGGCACAATTTGCGTGTTATTCCAAGTTGCAACTCGTCTCCTGAAGCCATTCAGGGAGACAATGAAAATTTGGTCTGGTAGCACAAAATCCTAACCGAGCGATGTAACTGAGTTTCGTAAGCTCCGGAAGGTTCGTATGGCCAACTCCCATGCGACCACGGTGCCCACAATCACCCAACACATGGGCTGTGAAAGTTGACCCCCTGTGTCGGATTTGCCTTATTCCTCACTGAGTGAAACCCTAGTTCCAGAGATCGTCTAACAAGCACTTTTACGAGCGACAAAATCACAAGAGAGAGGCCCCCCTAGTTGGAATTGCGTGCCAGGAGTCCAATAAAACTAACGGTTCATTGATCTGAGGCATGGTTTGCATGTTATGGTGTGTTGCAATCTAGTCATTTCTTGGATTTTTGGGTTGTAGGATAAAGTACACTTATCCTTCACTGATCCAGAGCAAATCCAAGCAAAGAGAGGTTGAGAACGAGGACAAATGTGGACTAAATAAAGATGTCACCTTTGGAGCTACTCCACCTATTGGAAAAGTTGTCTCGAACTGCAACCACAACCTAGACAGATTATTTGCACTTACTCAAGCAACGTGTGGTCATCCAATCTGTGTGTACAAGTTAACTATTGTGGACTAGAAGTGAACACTATCCTCGGTTTTTCATTTGCACATTGGTTGACACTGAGAAAATAACTATTTGAAAGGCAACCCAACGTACAGCTCGAGAGCAAGATGTTTAGCGTAGACAAAAATTTTCTTGAACTTTTCTTTGAAGGTCCTGCGAAGCTCCAACTTTCTAAAACATCATATGCTCTCCATTGCACCATATATCAACACCTTTGTTGAACCAGGCCGCTCCATTATGGGAATTGTTCCCTTTGTTGCTTCTAGTTGCCAATGTCTTCCTAGTTTCCAAGCGCGATGAGCGAGAGATGAGGATGATGATCCTCATGTCCATTGGAGCAATTAGTCGGTGCTAGCCATTTGGAACTGTGAGAGTAACTAAGCCAATCTTAAGCTATAAAACTTGGTCTAGTCACTACTTGGATTTTTGGTCTACAGGATTAAGCACGTCTATCTTTCGCCCCTTGAGAGAAAATCTAAGCAGAGCCAGGTGGAGACCCTGCACAAATGTTGACCAAATAAAGTTGCCACCTTTGGAGTGACTCCAACCATTGGAAAAAAATGTCTCGAGCTACAACCGCAACCCAAACAGACGATTTTCACTTACTCAAGCAATGTGTCGTAGATGCAATATGCAATTTCTATTTTATACACGACCATGTACTATGAATATATATTACTACATCTACATAATTTAGCAAAAAAAGGTGTTTATTGCATTGTTGTTATCGACATAACTCCTGTATGGAGAGTGTTAATGAGTGTCTTTTGTTGTATTGTTTGCTTTCATGCATTTATTTCATTTCATTTTGATGTCGAAACACTGCAAGAAATGTAATGAACAAAAAAATAAACCCCTATGAAAAAATGATATGAAATATACAATATCAACAAACAACCAATAAAAACCAATGCAACCTTACACACATAAAATTAAAAATATGTACATTCTCAATTCTTATTCCATGTTTTTTTTTTCCTATTTTCTTTTTATTAATGTTCTTTTTATTAATGACCAATGATAATTTCGATTTATTGCACATCAAAAGATGCAAATAGACATGTAAATGGATGTTACCAAAGCACAAACACAATGACAATTGTCCATGTTTTATTTTTTATACAATGGGATACTTGTTTCTCATGTTCAACACAATATCTTGAACTAAAAAAACACAAAGTTTATAAATATTTAAATCCTTTAGAAATTTACAATTTATTACTCATATAATCAAATCTAATTTATTACTCATATAATCAAATCTAATTATTTAACTATTCACGGACTTCATGGACTTGCTGCAAAGCTATTTCCCTTGTTATCCCTGGCTCGGCAGTGTATATAGCGATGGATTCGATCTTGACTCCTTATTAGTAAGAGGGTTGGCTTTAAATTTTTCTGTTCAGTGGAGCATTTTATTTTTTATTTTTCTTAAATATTAATAGTCATTTGTTTTTTCATTGATTGGTCGATTTATTTCATCTCTTATTCTGAGACCGACCCAAAGATCAGCAAAAGATTCGGTCATATTCAATAATGAAAAATCCATCGACATGTAAGAAGCATGTTGACAGCTAGTTAGAAAAAGTATTTGTTCATTGTCTTCTTTTTACTGTCTCAAAGGTGACTTTGAAACACTTTCACCTATAAGCTCTTTGATCTATATACTAGAAATAGGTAAGCATACATATATGCCTTCCTACTGCTATTGTTTTGTCTTGTTTGACACGGTTGCTTTTGATTAAATCTCTAAAACAACCCAACATCTCTTTTCTTTCAGCAGCTGCGGCGATCCTATGGATGATAGCATTGAGTGCAAACACCATTAAACTCTCAAATAACAGAGTGCCATCCTTCAATACCGCAGGTATGCTGAAGGCATAATCTTGTTTGTTTAGAACTCATTCTCATTATCATTAAAATACACTTTGATCTAATCTCTACTTTATAAAATCCACGTCACTATTCTAGGTCACCTTAATGTGAAAGTGGGCTAGACTAAAAGATTCTTCATCTACTTGGCTAACCAAATCTGATCATGATCCGTCCCTGGGAGATCGCTTCAACAATCCATTTTTTACACGTGGATAGATTGAAAAAGTCCAACAGTAACATGCCAAATTTGATAGGTATGAGAGTTATGAACTTTATTTCAAAAAAAGAGCACCATGAATTCATTTGAACCAGTCGTATGGTTGTATAAAGTCTACGTGCCATCCTTATTCTCTTTCTTCCGTATAGCAGCCATGGCATTGAAGTCAAATCTCCTCTCAAAACTGCTCAATGATCTATATATAAAGGCATTTGAGGAGTAGGATAAAGAATATATATAAAGCTTTTATCTGGTTGCACATATGCAATCATACGAGGCATAGGTTACACAGAATATAGAAGAGAGCAGGACGGGTAACGTGCTGCTGCGAGGAGGACTCGATCGTCGTCGTCGTCGGATGAAGATAATGAAAGCCGACGGAACGGTGATGAAACTGCGGAGTCCTGTTTCTGTCAAAGAAATAATAATCGATTATCCAAATCATGGCATATTTGAGGCACGCGCTAGTCCTCGACTTGGGATCGGCAGTTTCACTCGACCTCTTCCAGAAAGGGATGGGCTTGTAGCTGGTCATCCCTATTATCTCATCCCCTTGCAACAGGATGAACTCATCATTTACAATAACAATAGCAATAGGGGCCCCTTTGCAAAAGCTTCTTCTCATAGCGTCCCAAGCGCCAGTTGCATGTTACAGCCACCGTCCTATGAAGGAACAGCCACAGATTCAATAAAACAAGAAGAAGTAGATCCGGTGGATAATAAGATTAATAGGAGCGGCTTGAGGGTTGTTTCTGATAAATTGTGAAGGACAGAGAAATGCAGAGAGAAAAGAATAGTATATTCAAATGTATGAAGAAGTACAGAACAGAACTGAAGAGCTTCAGAAGTCATCTAACAATAGGAAATAGCTGAGCTTATATATGCTCAAAGCAAGACAGAAATAGAAAGTACAACTGTCCAGTACAGCTGGCAGTGTACGGTCATACTGTTGAGGGTACAATATATTTAACACTCCCTCTTAGACTCAACAGTTACAATGACTATGCCTAAGTGCTGTCTCTGGAAGTCAAAAACTGACTTTCCTAGTGGCTTGGTGAAAATATCAGCAAGCTGATCTCTAGAACCACAAAATTGAAGTGCAATGTCACCGTTATTGACTAACTCGCGTATGAAATGAAAC
>ML806507.1:65229-101994 GCA_009831015.1 Picea engelmannii | reverse complement strand
CAAGTTTCTTTGACAACTTGAAACCCCGAATGCCGAAATGCCGATATGACGATGCGTTGATCTGCTGCCACCTGTCCTCTGGAATGGACGGCTTTGATCGTTTCGGGATTTCGCGATTTCGCGTATCGGAGTTTTTGGAGAGCAGATTCTTTCGCTCCTCCAACTCCCGATTCCTGATTTTGCGATGGGATAGGATCTTGCCACGTGTCTCTTGATGAACGGTCAAGATGACGTTGGGATTTCGCGACTTTACAAGTCGAAATCACTCCTGTGCGTTCTTAGAGGTTAAACCTCGTGCACTTTCTCACGGATCCAATGGTTGTCGGTCCTTTGCGCAAGATCTGACGGCTGAAATTTCTTCGCCCTTTCCGCGCTCTCCTCGTCCCTTCTGGTCTGGTTTCCCACCTTGGAACTGTTCGCAGGACAAATTTCACGGCTTCAAAGGTTGTTCGTTGCGCGTTTGACGCGATCTTTCCCGAATTTAACGAAATTTTTTTTCTGCGGAAGAAAAGATTTGTGAATCTTTCAAAGATTTGAAAGAATTTCACAGTTTCTTCATGATCTGCTACAGTCTTTGACAGATTTGAGTTATTTTCAAAAATCTTTAAACGATTCAGCCTTCTGCTTGAATCTTTAATGAATTGAAGAGAAATCTTCAAGTTCTTTAAACTTCTTTCGTTCTGTAGCTGTTCTACGTCAATCTTTGACGGTTCTTTGAGAAAATTACAAGAATCTTTATTGTTTCTTCTTCTGCGTTCTCTTCGTCCAGGATATTTCGAGCGCTTTACGCTCTGCTTCCTCCGCAAGCTTCTTATGGTGATCTTTAAAGAGTAGTGGAGACAGCTTTCCAAGCCTTGTGAAATAACTATGTCTCGTGCTCTCAAGATGCGTGTAAGCTCTGCGCTGTGAGGATCGTGTTGCTCTCCTGACTGTGTGAAGAGGCTTACTGCTGTAGCTCTGATACCATGATAAATTGTGAAGGACATAGAAATGCAGAGAGAAAAGAATAGTATATTCAAATGTATGAAGAAGTACAGAACAGAACTGAAGAGCTTCAGAAGTAATCTAACAATAGGAAATAACTGAGCTTATATATGCTCAAAGCAAGACAGAAATAGAAAGTACAACTGTCCAGTACAGCTGGCAGTGTACGGTCATACTGTTGAGGGTACAATATATTTAACAGTTTCTTCTTCTTACTCCACTGGTGGATCGACCGTGCGTGTGAAGATTCGACTGAGAAAAGAAGAGCTCGCTTCCTTTCTTTCAGCCAATAACCTACTCATGGAAAATGTAGTGGCGCCTACTATAATTCAACGAACCACTCGACAGTCGGCCTTGTCGCCATGGAAGACAAGTCGGGATACCATCGCTGAACTCCACAACCCACTTTCAGATTCATAAACGTTTAGAGATTAAGATCATGCGTGCTGAGATTGTGTGCAGCATAATTTGTATATAATTACTGAGCATTCTATTGCTGGAATACTACGGAGTTTGTTTGTATTTATCCACCACATGAATATTGTGCAAATGAAGTGGTTCAATGTTTGTAAGTGTATTTCCATACGTCAGTCATCTAAAATTCTTTTCAAACTAGTCTACCAATGCTCGTGCTCTAAAAACGAGTCTTGCTAGGTGGACATCTATCACAATAACACTCTTTATTCCCCTTCCCTTGATCAACATAAGGCCTTGATAAACTGAAAGTGCTTTTGCTTCATTGTTGGAAGTGTGACATAGAACCCAAGCATGGGTAAGTTCTAGTTTACCTTCGAGGACAATCACTCTCAACACCCGGCTCCCCTCAGCTCAACAACTTGCATAAGATGCATTTTGTACATTTTTTTATTTATACTAATAGTTAAATGAAGCAATTTAATAAAAAAAAATGACTTTATTTTTGTAGCAATTTAATAAAAAAGAATAACTTTATTTTTCCTAGGAAATAGATTGTAGGGTAATGATTTCATTTTCAAAATATCTTGTTTGCTACCAGAATTACAAAATTTAGTTAGGTCTATATAGTGAGAGTCACGAGATAAGTGTACATGCTACGCAAAAGAGGGAGGGGGAGGTTGAGTAAGAAAATCATGTTGTAATTAATCTATCATTATGTCAGCATGGTAGCCACTATCTTTGTGAATGCCTCTATTGCAATAAAGGTCATTGGCATGCATATAAATACTTTGTAACCAAAACAACTAGACTTCCCATTTCCTCCTAGAGGCTTTTCAGTCTCTGTAGTCAGAAATAAACTTGGTAAGAATTTTGCATTCCACACCTGTGTTTTTTCTCACCATTATAGCATTGGTATGGGAAACAAAAAGAGAAACTTGAGCAATACGGTAATGTCTTGAGATGAGTGCATATGTACCTTGTTTCTCTTTGTTTTTCAATTCTTTAGCACATTAGAAATAATTGTTTTAGTATGGTTCAGTCATAGTGATCCTCCGTAGTCATAAGCTATCTTTGTTTTTCAATTCTTTAGCACATTAGAAATAATTTTTTAGTATGGTTCAGTCATAGTGATCCTCCGTAGTCATAAGCTAGTAAATATGCATCGCATATCCCCACAAAAACAAAGTGTCTTATTAAATCTAATCCAAGTTAATGCAGTTTCAACATATTTAAAATCATAAGATGGTCACAAATAAGGATCTATTTGAGTACTCACCTTCAAATTCATTTATGAATCTAGATGAGGTACTATTAGATCCTTTGTGATGGAAAAAAATTTCATGCTTATTAAGAAATACTCCTACCCTATCCCTCCCTACCTTTGCATCTAGTTCTACCATGTCAATGTATGTATTATTGTCGTTTACAAGGTATACCCATCTCCTCGAATATAATCAATTTGTAATTTGAAAGGTTTAGTCAATCTGATTTACATTAATATCAAAATTCTTCCAAAAACATTAAACTCAGTAAAGAACTCAATTAATTCACTGTAATACAATTATTAATTATGAAAACTAAAAATAAGTGTTTAATTGTCTTAAAGTCATCCATGAAATTACATTTTTTAAAGAATCTTTAAGGCTTGTTTTGCAAAAGAATGGCTTCTTGTCAAGCGAAATTCCTTTGTGTACATATTCAAAACTGTACAGGTGAGATGCTTCAGAATCAAGAATTTCATCTTATTTGAGATAAGTAATATTTTATTTCAAAATGTTAATCTTATATGATAATCATCAGTGCAAGGTTAAAGAATATCTTACTGGAACCATTTTTCTTTGTTGATTATAAATGTTTCCTTCATTGGATCCAATGTATTCTTGAAGACTGAAATGCACCATAAAACCTCAAGTGATGCAAATATGTACCTTGGAGAATTATTTTTTAGACTCATCACCAACATGTTCAATGGATTTTTAGAATTGTCAATGACAATTTTCAGGCTCCCTTTGTTCTTCAAGTAGCGAGATCTTCTCTTCTACCCAGCATGAGCTTTCACTATTCCTACTTTTTTATTGAGAATTATAATGTCATTGTTGGAAGCTAGTATTTGGGTGGTGAGGACTTACTATACCATTGGGTTTTCCCCTGAAGCTAGCAGGTACTATAAATGAATCAATTGTTTATCAATATTATCTCTATTCTCAATGATGCAAGCATAATCTCTTTATTGCATTCCTTCCTTGTCGCTGACACCAGTCATTTTTCCTTGTAGAATTTTTGGGAAATTTCTTCTCATCTTCCTAGTTCATCACATGTCATCATCCATGTTCCACCTTATAGTAAGAGTTTGCAGAACAATGGTCATAGCTAATATCGGAGGAGCTTTAGCTCTTCTTATCATCTCCATGCTTGGAGGATTCATTCTTCCTAGAGGTTAGTATTCTTATTTTTACTTTTCAACTCATGGACATAAAATATTTCTAAGAGACCAACGAAGAACTGATGCAAGACTAGAAGGTTAAACAAGTAAGAAGTTACTTTGTAACTCTAATCATATAATAGGTTTACGTTGTCACTATAATCACATAATAGGATTTTGGTCTTTTAAAAATGAAGCATCAATTTACAATCAAATTAAAATCTTGATGGATTTCAAATGTGGATAGCATCCCAAAATGGTGGATATGGGGCTACTGGTGCTCCCCTTTGATGTATGTAGAGAATGTGATCTCTATGAATGAGATGCTTTCTTTTAGATGGAAGATTGTAAGGTTTCAACCTTTTTAATCCACTCAAAGTTCTGTGAAATTCTATAGAACCAATGGAAATAATCTATGGTATTTTTAACTATGAAGAAGTTTTATATAACCACACATCACATTGACTAGTTTCATGGAACCATGTTGGCCTTCAAAGTGCAAAAAATGCCACAAATTTGGGCCTTATTGCGCTAAAGCATCATAACCTATTTCCATAAGGATATTGGTTTTCTATAGGAGTCGGTGCTTTGTTGGACTTTTCATTACACTTCAATGTGATTTTTAACTTGGCTCTTGCATATGTAAATTATGAGTTGCTTCACTACACACATACCTTCCATTCTCTTTCTGTTCATCTCCATTTTATCAAATCTGTTCCAATATGAAATGATATGGGATTTGTTTATCCGTAACTCTTGGAAAACTCAAGCTTCCATTTCTAAGGAAGCCTTTGAATAAATGCAAGCCCAACATAATGGTATAGAGGAAGGGCTCAAGACAAGACCTTCAAGATCAAGAAAATGATCTTTTTCACGTTCTTTGTCTTCTGTAGATGCTAATAATACTTGTGAGAAAATTGTTAACCATCTCTTTTTCAGATTTTGTTGAACGTATTGAAATTTAAGGGGATTAGATAGAAGATGAATTATGTGTTTTTCATTTCTATAAAAAATTATTCAATGTTTGGTTATGCAGTTGAAATGCAGATCATACAAATGAGCAACAGATTAACTAATCTAGTAGGAAATAATGATTCATCTTTGGAGGCTGCAACAAGAGTTTCTCCAAAGCAAGGAATGATTCTTACATTTCAACCACTAACCATGTCTTTTGAAAATGTCAAATACTTCGTTGACATGCCCCCTTTATGGAACTTGAGCCATGATACTAGTCTATTATGTGATCCAACTATTGCAATTTTTGTGGATTCTCCTACTTGAAGGGCTTGGTTGGCTAACGCTAGATTTGTCTGTAGGAAATGAGTGCATAAGGAGTAACTAAAGATAGACTTCAATTTATCCAAGATGTTACAGGTGCATTCAGACTCGATGTTCTTACACCATTCATGGGGGTCGGTGGTGCAGGGAAGACAACTCTCATGGATGTATTTGCTGGAAGGAAGACTTAAGGATATATTGAGGGTGATATCAGGATCTCTGGATTTCTTAAAAATCAAGAAACCTTTGCTTGTATTTCCATTTACTATGAGAAGAATGATATACATTCTTTGCAGGTCACTGTCTAGGAATCACTATTATATTTAGCATTTCTCCGTATTCCAAAGGATGTTGGAAAAGAAACCAAAGTTGTAAGTATACAAAACTAATCAATTTCTCTTATTTGACATGGTGCCAAATTGTCATGTTACTGACTTGCAAAAGATTTCAATTTGTAGGTCGTTGTTGATAAGGTCATGGAACTTGTGGAATTAGAAAATTTAAGGGATGCACTGGTAGTCATGCTTAGTGTGGATGGATTTTCAATTGAACAAAGGAAAAGGATAACAATAGTTGTTGAGTTTGTTGCAAATCCTTCTATAATTTTCATCGATGATCTCACCTATGTTTTGGATGCCAGAGCATCTGCAATTGTTATGCAAACTATTCATAATATAGTAGATATTGGAAGGATAGTTGTTTGTACCATTCATCATGCTAGCATCAATATCTTTGAAGATTTTGATGAGTTAAACCAATGTCTAGATTATATTATAACTTGCATTGTTTATTTTAGAGTGGTTTTGATTTCTAACTTGCCATAATGGGTTCAACTATTATTAATGAAAAGAGGAGGGAAAGTCATTTAATTTGGGCCACTAGGCCAGAATTCTCATTATATTGTTGAATACTTTGAGGTAACCACTTGGAAGACTCTTGTATTCATTACAAAAGGAATGGTTTGAAGTTTGAATAGAGCACTGCTAATTTATTGCCTAAATGTGAGTTAATTTTCTTACTTTCACCACGACAAAATGCAAGTTATTCTAGGAGTACCAAAGATCAAATAAAAATACAAACCAGCTACATGGAGGTTGGAAGTCACCCCTGGGAGTAGTATTGCACTTGTTATATTACATAGTGAGTAGTAATGAATGTAATTTCATGTATTAGTCTTAAAATACTTGGTTATCTAGTCTATGTTGTCCGAATTGTAATAACTAAGAACCACGACCATCATGATGTTTGTCTTCTTTGATATTGCAGCAATCATCTTGATTTACAAGCTATCATGGGTATTTGTCTCAGTTAGAGAGGACATCATTTAGAGACCATTGCATTTTTTTCAATCAAAGTATTTTCATCTATAGCAAGGCTATGCGGGTTGAATTTCATATCCATATTGTTAGAAACAACCAATAGGGGTTGATTAGTGTACAGGGCCACACCCCAAAATGATACAATGGTTGATGGAATTCAAAGGAAATTTTATCATTTTCCACCTGGATGTCCAGGAATGGGACTGCAAACATTTCAATTTCTATCAAGTAGAACTAAGAGGGAAAGTATGTTCCTTGAAATTCCTGGTCAACCAGATTATCATTTATACATGAAGGACATGTGACTGCAAATTTTTCATGACATGTGCATACCATCATCTTGACAAGAAGATCATTCCCACACTAAAATGTGTCCTCGATCCTCTTGGTTTACCCTTAAGCCCTGTATGATTTTGCTTGTTTCTTCTATCCTGTTCTATTTTAATTTTTCTTTATCAAATTGCAAGTAAATCGTGCATGCTTGATATTGCTTTGATTCTAATAATTTTTAAGGTCTATTAAATTTTACCTTATTTCAGGTGACCAATTATTATACAATTTAAATAATTATACAGTTTAACATAAGACAAAATCATGTCACCTTTTTTGGTGTTCCAGTTGCATGTTTCCACGCAGGCCTAGTGGATTATGGCTGGAGTTATTTTAATTGCATGAGAAGAGATTATAGCATCACACCGATTGTGGAGCATTATTTCTGCATGGTTTACTTCCTTTTCCATGGTGGGTGCTTGGATATGGCACTTGACTTCATCCACACAATAGAAATTAAACCCGATGCTTCTATGTGGGGGTATTTACTTATTGGTTGTAGAATCCATACTAATCTAAAATTAGGGGAATACGTGGCAGGATATATTTATGAGGCAGATGCTAAAAATCTTTCCCATTATGTAATTCTCTCAAATATCTATGCAGCACCTGGTAGGTGGGATGACACAAGAAATGTGAGGCAAATGATGAACAAACAGAAGGCGAAAAAGATGTCAGGCTACAACTGGATTGAAATAAAGAACAAGGTGTATGATTTTGTTGTAGGAGATGATTCACATCCACATATGCAACAAATTTATGAAAAGTTGGAAAGCTTATCTGGGAAAATGAAAGAAGAATGTTATGTGCCCAACGGGAATGTTGTGTTGTGTGATGTGGAAGATGAGAAGAAGGAACATATTCTTTGCCATCATAGTGAAAAAATGGCCATTGCATTTGGGATTTTTAACATACCCCTGGAATACCTATTAGGATTTTCAAGAACCGTATGTGATGAATGCCACTCTGCCATCAAGTTCATATCCACGATTGTTACACGAGAGTTTATTGTGAGGGATACCAATCGTTTTCACCATTTCAAAGGAAGGACAATGTTTGTGTGGGTATTATTGGGGATGCTAGGTGAAATAGGAGCCAACACATGCTTTTGTGAATATTTTTTTTATATGAAATCAAGTTCTATACCCCCATTTCGACATATGTGAATGCAACAGGTATTATGTCAAAACATCATAACTTTGTAAATGGAAGAAAAGAATAATTCGTCATTGGATATAGGATGTACCAAAGCTTAAGATGTAAATATTTCAATGTTGTTTTTCCTTGCTATAGAGAACAATCTTATCATAGTTTATTGTCAAGTCATTAAGAGTGGCAGTGAGCCCTGTCGCATTTCCCTTCCAGATTGGGATTTAGAAGTTTCCCTATTGATTGATTGGAATGATCCATTGTACATATCTTTGCCTTAACTTGGATACAACTTTCTCACATTGATATTGTTCATTGGTTGAGTGAAGAGTATCTCCCAAGCAATATGATGCAAGGATTTTTTTTCAGATAAGGTTTATGGGTGAAATCTCATATTGGTTTTGCATGGCACTTCTTGTAGTTCCATAAGAGAATGATCCCCTTGACATTGTACATTGTTAATTGTGTCGAATTTAATTTTTTCTACTGCATTATTGAATTAGAAACATATTAGTGTCGACAAACATTTGCATTAAAATTTTGCAATGAGGAGTAATTAGTTTACAGGATTTGGATAGAAATTGAAGAAGTGCCCCAATATCCAAGGTGAGGCATGGATTCACTACATAGGAAATAATTAATATTTTTGGTTACTGCCACTTCTCCACCAAGTTTCTCAATGATTTTTTCCATGAAATTATGGCGATGGATACATTTGATTCCACTGTTTCAATACTGGAGAGTGTTATCATAGGGGTTGTCACTGATGATGAGAAGCAATTACTCTATGCTTGCATGAGTATGAACTTATTTATTTATCTTGCAATTATAGTTGAAGATTAGGTAGTAATTTATGCTTCTTGTAAATCATGTATTTGAGAATTGGGACTTTCTTTTTAGCTAAAACTAGTTGACTCATTGTGGATCATGCTGCAAACTAAAGTCATGAAGACTATAACTAATGATAAAGCATGACAGTCTTTAAATGGATTAACATGTATATAATGAATCTTTGGAAATGATTGTACTTTAAGCAAGACATTTACATGCTAAGGAATATTTACATATTGTTTGAGAGTGATTTATGTCATGGAGAAAGACTTGTGATTATGCATCTTATTCATCCATGGCACTTAAATATTTTTGGTACATTAATATTGTTATTGTAGTTTCATGTTAAATAAAACTATTTCAAATAGTGCCACCATCGCTAAGTATGGGTTGTTATTCATGTATCCAAGAGTAATTGGCCTTGTAGAGGGCAATTCTCAAAAAATAGATCAGTTGGTTAGTATCTAAGGTTGACAGGCATTATGGAGCAGAGTTATCAAGCTTGGCTAAAGGTAGCTGAAGAGTCAAGGTTGAACAGAGTGCACAAAGATGAGATTTGTGGATTCTTTTTTATTAAAATTCTTCCAAGTTCCAATTACTATTAACTTTTAAGATAATCAAAGTATGTACATACATGGAATTATATACCAAAAAAATGGGTTGCAAAGGAAGCATCCACGTGCTAAGTGTAACACCCATGTTTCCCCCAAGTTTGTAAATATAACTATAACTAGCCAAGAGACTATGGCGGACTAAATATGTGTGAATGTTTGATTTGACAAACCTTTGTATAAAAGGGTCAATGTATGAATTTTCTGTTATTAATGGAAATTGGATATCTGTTGCACAACTGCTGAAAGGTGGGGGGATTTTTCCAAGATAGACCATGGATTCTATGAAAGAGATGGTGAGGGGAAACCAAGATTGGTTGATATGACCCACACCAAACTAGTACCTACTGAGTGTAATTGCTTAATAGTCCTCTGATCCAGAAATGAATTACCAGTCAGGATGGTAGTTGGAAGACCATCCTCAAGAGTTAATGAGGATATGGGGCAGGGTACCCATCTTTAAGGCTTCTAGGACTGACAAGAAATTGGGATTCAGACCCACGCAACCTTGTTGAGGAAGGAAAGAAAGGAGGTAATTTGGGGGACAAAGACAGATCTTCAAGATAACAGAGTAGAGAGAACAATCGTGAGAAGAGAAGCATGTTTTAAACTCTATAGTTGAGAGAAAAGCAGAGAAGCAAGATGGTTTTGGTTGAAATAATCCCTAGGAAGGGTCTCACTACAAGCTAATAAACGAGGCTTACGAGTGACCAAGGAAGTACTCGTGCAGACCTCCTTACTTGGATTGGAGAAAATCGGTTGCCAAGTTCCTATGGGAGGAGGAGAGTAACCTCTGTCCCTGACTGTCATGGAGCAAAGAGAAAGAATCTCTCTCAAAGTATCATGGTCTAGCTCAGGGGTGGCCAGTGTTGATAGATCTGGTGTGGTCCAGAGAGAAATCTGGAAGATACATGCCAAACTCTTGAATGTCAAACTTTCAAAGTGACGAGGACCATCGATCTAAGAGGCTCACCCTCGACTTCCCAACCAATCAGGAATGCATAGTGGAGTGACATGTGGCCCCTACTTATCCCCTATCAAACGTTGTCCATTGAACTAGAGTCATTGGATGAGAGGACATGTGGAAAGTGATTCTACAGTATGAAGACTTAGTACTCCAGAGGAACCCGACCAAGAAACTACAGAGTGTGAAAACCTTTGAACTCGCGAACGTCGAAATGAATCTCGGTCATTGGTAGGATGAGGACACTTGGTGCCAGATTAGAGGGTCTGGAGACTTGGCTCTTTGGGGAATTCACAATGTGAGGCATTGGTAAGCTCCTAACTCTGGAGTCGTGAAGTAACAAGATCCGTAGATATATGTATATGTGGAATCTTATTGACCATGAGATCCAAGGGTTGGGCAACCATCAGTCCAACATGATGTGGCATCCTGATTCTATACAAGGTGATGTGGAACCACATTACACATGCCACGCGTCACCCGGACATGGACGATTCACAGACCCCTTATGTCTATTAGAGTACGACATATGTCACCTTTTAATGAGGACACATGTCACCCTTGGCCCTTTCCGCGTGTCACCTTCTGGTTCATGCCTGCTTGGACAACATGGTTGGTGACGTCTCTGGGACTCCGGGAATCTGGATAAATTCGGGAGTTCGAAAGTTTTGGGCATAATGTAATAAAGGGGCATTCAACATAAAATGTCGAATGTCGATCACTGAATGGCTAAGGCCACGTGGTGAGATTTAAGAACTTCGAGGATTAGGAAAAAGGAGTGTTCAACGCCGAACGTTGAAGACCCCAACTAACAATGCCCGAGCAACTTTGGGAGTCCATAACTTGCAGACCAAAGATTGGATTTTAGTGCGGTGGCGACTGTTAGAAAGCTCATGACAAGCAGTAACCAATGAATATCCCAAAATTAGGATTTGAGATAGTTAGGAAGAACAAAAAAATTGATGTCCCATCCCTAGAAAGGGTATTTAGGGGATGGGTGCATTACAAATTGGTATCAGAGCACGAAAATGACACTTGGCCTACTTGAGCTCATGTACGAGTCGCATAAAAACATTATTAGAGAACTTAAGGGGTGAGACCCTACCTTACCCCCTTCTATAAGAAACTTATATGAACCTCTAATGAAGAGAGGAATGGAACCTTCTACTATTGATAGGTGTTTTGGAAGTCTGCACTGTAGGTTGCTAACATTTCCAAATAAAGAACTGACTTTCACTTTGCATGATGACTAGGTTGTTCAGAAAGCCAACAAACTATAGCTTGTTTAGCTTGTTACTTATGTGTTTTCAAATTGATATCCTCAGCAGTGTAGTAATGAGTTTTTTGATACCTTTTAGAGGATTTTCTTATATATTTCCTTGTGAATTTTCTTAGATAAGTCCTGGATCGGTTGGTTTTTGTAGATCTTACCTTTTCCAAGGCTTTCTTTGCCTTCTTTCTTCTTCTGATAGGATCATCTATAGCCAAACCATATGTTTCACAAATAAATCAGTTGTCAGGGAGTCTTTACATTTTTTGAATTGATTTACTAACCTTCATGTTAGTACAGAGACTAACCAGGCATTTGTGACAATTGTATAGATTTGTCCCAAAGTATAAATCTCATAAGGGAGTTTGAATGCCTCTTGGGCCTTAAGATATTCTACAAACTTGCTAGGTAGAGATGCCAGATAAATATTAAACATGTTTCCAAAGAAAATTCTTGTTGTCTTTAACCTCATATATTCTTTGAGTCCATTCTTGGTGGAAGTCTTCATAATGTGACATTTTTCTGCATTTCATATTCATGAGGATCAAAGAATGTTCTTCAGCAATTTCCTTTTTAGTGCCACACTAGTGTATAAGAATTAGTGTAGTAAGGGCACCTATCATGTTCCTTTGTGGGTTCCCATTCTCATGATAAATGGCATCATCTATTTCATATTTCAATACTTCTTTCTCCATTTTTTCAACTAGAGTTGCAGAGGATTATATATCCCACCATTTAGACAATGTGTCTGTAAAGCATTGAATAATGGATTTGCAGGCCTCAATCTTAGTCTTTCCTTTCATACACATAATTTTATAGGACACATACATCCTATCAATGACTTGGCGAAATTTTCTAGTGATCAGGCCATCAATGTTCCATCCAGAATACCAATCATCAGTAAAACTTTGAGCTTCAAGGAGCCTTCGTCTATCATAGAGGTTAGGGGAAGGAGATCTATTCATATTCAAAGGAAGTGGTTCTCTTGCAAGAAGAACATGTGTAGAGGGTTGATACTTAGTGATGAGAGAATGAAATGAAGATTTAGCTTCAGGGGGGAAATGAGAAGAAATGTTTTTCTTAACATTAGTTTCTTCAGGAGTATATATAGTAGAACTGATGGAGGTGATTTTTTTGGGGGGAAGATGGGAAGCATGTATAGGTTTGTTTTGAGGGTTTTCAGTGACTTTTAGAATTCTCTTTCCCATCTCTGTGAAGGCTTGATCAAGGCATTCCCTTAATTCTTCATGATTTTCTTTTAATGAGCCATTTTCTTCTTGGACCGGATTTCTTGTGACATCAACATCAATTTTGACTTCATAGATCTCTTGTTGCATTTGGTTAACACTAGAGGTGATCTCATCTGTACTTACTTGTAGTTGGTCTATGTGTGTTTTGTGGGCATAGTCATTTGTTACAAAAGTATGGGTTTCCATACCTCACAAAGTTGTATTGGTCCAATTTAATTGTTCAGATGCATTCTGAATCTTTCTTTTAGTATTTCGCATCTAGGGATATTGTTTTGCAAGTACTAATGGAATGGATATGGATTGTTTTTCCCCATATTCTAAGATAATCCCTTTGAAAGGGGGGGGAATAGATGGAGATTCTAATTTTTTACCATCAAGGCCTTTCAATTTGTGTCTAACACTGGAAGAATCGGATTCCATCATTTGGACGTCCTCATTCTTTGTTTGCATTAACCATTCATAGAAAGACAACCAACATTTGTTATATTTCATATAGGATTTCCACGATGCAGACATTTCTAGTTTTTTCTCACAAGAAGTGGATTGATTAAATTCAATGGTATGTGGATGGGTAAATAAATCCCAATTTAACATTTTCTTTGTCCAATCTTCATTTATTTTCCACTTTGGGCATCCTTTCATGATAGTAAAAAATTTTTTCATTTATGGAATGGATGGCTTTTGTATTCCATTAGGCAGGGGATTGTCAAATTGGCAGGGAGGAATAGCCATATCTACTTGTTCCATTTCTGCAAGTCAATTTCCACAATTTCAGTTTCACCAAGTTCAATTTAGTTTTACTTTTGTTAGTTGCTTGTTGTTGTGTAGGTCTAGGAATAAAATAGAATAATGGATCCATGGTTACACAAGCTTAAAATTACTCCACTGGAGCAAAGCTTTGTGGTTAGGATGTCTAGTACAAGAACTTGGGATCTGTGGATGGGTTTGAATGGATGTTGTTGGAAAGAGATAAACTATAGAGCTAATGGAACATAGAGAAAAGGGTGTGTCTTTGTAGGGTAAGGCACCTCCAGGAGGGAAAACTTTGCATTGGAAACTTATACATGGGGGGGTTTATCAAAAGTGTTTATTCTTGTCACTATTAATGAGGTTGGGGGTAGGTGGGGCTAGAACATGATTTTAATGTTTTTAATGCTACATAGGTCACACCCAAGCTAGTCATCTCATATTTATGATCCAAAAATTTGTTGCAAAAGGAAGCTCTTATCTTTCATCAATTACTATATCTAGGTAGGATTTGTGAGGAATTAGATAAGATAGGCGAGATAGGGTAGAGATCAATGATCCCAATGGTGCATGCCTCAAATGGCCTCGATCAAGATGAAATAAATTAGAGTAAACATTTTGGGTTTGGAGTTTTAGAAACAATCTGTATACATTGGTAGGGACCCTATAGAACTATGTAGATAACTAATGAGGACATAGTCCATCTTGTATAGTTAGATGGCCAGCTGAAAAAATAGTAGGTGAATGATACATTCCCAAATCCCTATTTGGCCCAAAATCGATAGAACCACCCTAAATTATGGGGGAGGTTATGTCCCATAGTATATTCTAGAACTGAATTAAACATTTATTTCTAGCAGTTCCATTTCTGCAAGTCAATTTCCACAATTTCAGTTTCACCAAGTTCAATTCAGTTTTACTTTTGTTAGTTGCTTGTTGTTGTGTAGGTCTAGGAATAAAATAGAATAATGGATCCATGGTTACACAAGCTTAAAATTACTCCACTGGAGCAAAGCTTTATGGTTAGGATGTCTAGTACAAGAACTTGGGATCTGTGGATGGGTTTGAATGGATGTTGTTGGAAAGAGAGAAACTGTAGAGCTAATGGAACATAGTGAAAAGGGTGTGTCTGTGTAGGGTAAGGCACCTCCAGGAGGGAAAACTTTGCATTGGAAAGATATACATGGGGGATTTTATCAAAAGTGTTTACTCTTGTCACTATTAACGAGGTTGAGGGTAGGTGGGGCTAGAACATGATTTTAATGTTTTTAATGCTACATAGGTCACACACAAGCTAGTCATCTCATATTTATGATCCAAAAAATTGTTGCAAAAGGAATCTCTTATCTTGCATCAATTACTATATCTAGGCAGGATTTGTGAGGAATTAGATTAGATAAGAAGGATAGGTTAGATATCAATGATCACAATGGTGCATGCCTCAAATGGCCTCGATCAAGATGAAATAAATTAGAGTAAAGATTTTGGGTTTGGAGTTTTAGAAACAATCTGTATGCATTGGTAGGGACCCTATAGAACTATGTAGATAACTAATGAGGGTGTAGTCCAGCTTGTACAGTTAGATGGCCAGCTGAAAAAATAGTAGGTGAATGACACATTCCCAAATCCCTATTTGGCCCAAAATCGATAGAACCACCCTAAATTATGGGGGAGGTTATGTCCCATAGTAGATTCTATAACTAAATTAAACATTTATTTCTGGCAGTTCCATTTCTGCAAGTCAATTTCCACAATTTCAGTTTCACCAAGTTCAATTCAGTTTTAGTTCTGTTAGTTTCTTCTTGTTGTGTAGGTCTAGGAATAAAATAGAATAATGGATCCATGGTTACACAAGATTAAAATTACTCCACTGTGTTAGCGACATTTCTTGTCTTGAGCACAAGAGTATTCAAGTCTGCAGGTTGCACGAGAAGCACCCAAGCACAGCACAGAAAAATCTCGTTTCAGGCTTCCAGGCAGGTAAGCAGGCGAAATTATGTTGTCAACGACCCAGATTCATCCATAGGAGAAGATCGACAATCAACGGGAAATCACGGTTAGCGTAGTTGCGTTGGAATTAACGCGATGGATAGTGCCCATAAAGGATATCAATCATCCATCCAAAAGAAGCGTGTCACAAGATCTAGTCACGTCGGCATTTCGGCATTCGGGAGTTCGAAGGGTGAAGGTTTCATGTCATTCTACATCTCGAAACCTCGAACCCTGAAACATCGATAAGAGCCTTTGAAGCTAAGCCTATGGTCCTAGAACCCGGTCACATCAAGCGAGCCTGGTAATGGAGGTAGCCCTCTTCTAACACCAAATACCATCTCGACCGTTCCTATGGAGGACACGTGGCATACATCCGTGCTTTCGCAGTTTGGTCAATCGGGATTTTGAGGAAAATTGCATCGTGAACCCTCGGTGCCAAAAATCCTGAAAGAATCGGGACCATCCATCTGAAGGACCGCAATAGCTGAGCCACGAGTGGGGCCCTTCAGGATTTTCATGATGAAAGCATCGAGGTCATATCATCCATTCATCCATTAGCAAGGCTCGAGCACATTTAATTTAAAGAGGGCACAGATCTGGACAGTCGTGATCCAGGCACTCAAATTCACGGACGAGGTCCAATTCCACACCCCCTCCGTCATTCTGGCTTTAACGAGAGGGGGGGGTGTTTGGAATCAGAGATAATGTATGCGCGCATCTAGACATCCCAAGTCTCGATGCTTAGATCTACGGTATGTATTGAATTATGAACCCCCCCATCGATTCTACCTTTAATGGAGGGGGGGGTCCGGAATGGAATTTCACTCTAGCGGGCCCCCTATCTATACATGGAACGAATATACTGGTCCCAAGTCCTCACCGCTTGCCATAGGTCCCTTTCACCCAATCACCTCTACCTCAGCACCTCCCTCCATTCGTTGTCTCCTGTCCCCATATCACTTCCACGAAAGCACCCCTTTTTCCTCCCCCCCACCTCACCTTCACCATACTGGCACCTACAACATCCTCGTCAAGCATGTCACATCTTCCACCTCTCATCCCGTGAACCGTTCGGCTAGTCCAGGTAGCCACTTGAGAAGACCTCCATGTCCCCAAAAGGCGAAGTTGACCAGAACCGTTCCTAATCCCAAGAGGACAGTTATTGCAATTTTTGGAGGTGGTTAGACATCGTCTCCTCCTTACATGGAAAGTCCAGCAAAGGACTAAAGCTGGTCGATTCATCTACAGCGGGACAGTCTGAAATCTGATAGCGTCTGTCATAGGTGCACGATCGGCCAGAGTCTACATGTGCAAACTTCCAGAAGCCTTGTAGACACAATGTTTTTAATGCAGCATCTCGCTTTTGTTGTTGTTGTTTTTTTTGAGTATATGTAGGCATTTTCACCATTTTGGTAAAAAAAGGGTGGATCTAGGCTCTGGTTCTGTAAGTTTTGATGAAGCGCTGGTTGCTCTAGTTAATGTAAAGGCATTTGAGACTTCTTACTTTATGGATGTCATCCTTTTTTTCCATCTCTTTTTTTACTGTGTTAGAATGGCTCGGAATTGGAGGATCCAGTCGAGTTGCATTGTTATAGGACGATGTAGGTTTGATCGTTGTAATAGTTGCTTTGTTCCTAATCAGTGTCTGTGTTTTCTCTTCACTGGAATGGCTTGGAATTGGAGGATGCAATCGAGTCAACTTTCAGTTCCTTGAACTCTGGACATATTGGTTTCTAAGTTTTTCCTCCTCAAGTTGTCGAAGGCTTGTTGTCTGAGGCAGTCTTACTCACCCTTCTTGCAATTCTTCCATTTACCACCCTTTAATCAACTTACTTTGGAAGTTGGATCAAGACCTCCCTTGTTTTCTACATACTAGACCTAGCCATCCTGAGTCAAAGTTGCTTTCCTGGGTCTTTTTCCATTCGACCACCCCCTTTTAATTAAATCGTGACATAAAACTGATGGGCGTCGGGCTCTGCTCCTGCAAGCAATCCAGGAGTGACTTTCATCGCCAACATTTCTTGGCACCGTTGCTGGGGACGAAGTTGAAGATTTTCCACGGGATTAAATGACATTGAGCCTCTGATTCTAAAGGTGCATCAGGTATCAGAACCCTTCAAGATTTCTACTGTTCACCTGGTGACTCCACGGTTTCCACATCACTGTTTCAACTGTGGCTACTGTTAGCACACCTGACAGCTGACCCAGAGGAGCTTTCTTGAGAAGGTTTTAGTAGTTGCTTTCTCAGCCTGAGAAGTTTCCTAGGGTAATGATGACGTTGAGATCTGGACTTTGATGGTGAACAAGGACTAGGCACATCAGAAGCTATGCATCTTTCACCTGGTGACTCCATGATTCAATGATCAATTAGCGACTCCACTGGTTCGGGATGGAGAAAATCCTAGCTCACAGGTTTGCTCCTTTTAATTTTTCTGCTATTTCTGTTTTTCCTAATGTTGTCCCTTCTCTGAATGAATGGGGCGATTATTTTCCCAGATTTGGAAAAGGTGAAGAGGACAACCCCACTCAGCACCTCAGTGAGTTTCATGAACTCATGCATCAGTGGGAGATACATCATGAGGATGTATTATTGAATATGTTCATGTTCTCGTTAGTAGGGGATGCACGTAAATGGTATTATTCTTTACCCCCTACTAGCATCTCTTCACTCTCAGAGTTTCATGCAGCTTTCGTCGCCTATTATTAGAAGTTTTATCCCTTTGTGTTAATTTTTCATAATTGTGGTGAGGAGTGCCACGACTCTGTACAAAATAGAGTTGTTTCAAACGTAGACTGTGAGGATGATCCTGATGACCTGGATCAGAGTTCCCTCCTTTCTCCTCCCCATTTGTCTGCAGCAGAGGCAGGTTATGAAAGTGATTGAGATCCCAGGGAGGAAGAAAACGCCATGAGCGAGTTGATGGAGCAGGTGAAGTATCTCTCTACCCAACTGGATAGATTACAAGTTGAACGGTGTGCAAAGGATCCTCCAGCCTTGGAAGAAGATGCTTTGAGTGAACTAGTGGAGCAGGCAATATTCCCCACTCCCCAGTGTGCAAAATTGGAATCTGAAGACAGTGAAGAGGATTTTCCAGTCTTCGAGGCGGATGATCTAAGAAACTCTTTTGAAGAGATTATTGAATATTTTTTGGATGCGTTAGCATCTGCCCCCGATGAGCCTGTTGTCTCATATTTAAACAAAGAATCCATTGTGGAAGAGGATCGTTCTTTCTTCCTTCATGAGATTTCCCATGATGTATTTACAATTGGGATTGAAGAGAAGGATCGGGAGACCGTTCCCATTTTACAAGATGGGGGAGTGCACGGGAAAGAGGAGGAACCAGAGGAGCAGTTGAGCGCGCATTTCATGTTCTATCCAGAGCCAATCAACAAACAGCCACCGCCTAAGATTAGTGAGCCTATGTCAATTTTCCTCCTACCTGTGCTTATCAAAGATATTCAGCCACATGTGGACAACTGTGTAGCACAAGCGGATGTTTGTCACCAGTTTTCTGGGATTAGCCACTCATTCTATGACCCTGTCAGCAAGTACACGGAGTGGCATTTCCCTTATGCCTTGGAGCCACCCTATTTCGTCTCAACTCCAACCTATAAGGAAGAGTTGAAGAGTGTAACCATCTTTCTATCATGGTTACACCAACAGTTTTTGATCATCGACAGAACGAAAGAGCTTCCCTTCAGGAAGTTACTTGATTGGCTATGGTGGAAATTTTCTTTCACCTAGCCCCATGTAAAAGGTTTTTAATAGTTTAGGACTGTACATAAATAAGCTCATGTGAGCATGTACATTCAGTTTGTTTTGTTTTTACTTTTCGGCCTGTATTTTCAGCAGGGGGTTTTTTGAGCTTGACCCCATAGCCCAACAACAAGGCACTAGAACTGCAAAATAAGTTCTTAGAGCATCACAGGGACGACTCTATCCCCCATGGAGCCTAATGTTAGCGACATTTCTTGTCTTGAGCACAAGAGTATTCAGGTCTGCAGGTTGCACAAGAAGCGCCCAAGCACAACACGAAAAAATCTCGTTTCAGGCTTCCAGGCAGGTAAGTGGGCGAAATTATGTTGTCAACGGCCCAGATTCATCCATAGGAGAAGATCAATGGTCGGAGGGAAATCGCACTTAGCGGAGTTGCGCTGGGATTAGCGCGATGGATAGAACCTATAAAGGATATCAACTGTCCATCCAAAGGATGCGTGGAACAAGATCTAGTCACGTCAGCATTTTGGCATTCGGGAGTTCGAAGGGTGAAGGTTTCACGTCATCCTACATCTTGAAACCCCGAACCCTAAAATGCCAATAAGAGCCTTTGAAGCTAAGCCTATGGTCCTAGCACCCAGTCACGTCAAGCAAGCCTGGTAATGGAGGTAGCCCTCTTCTAACACCAAATACCATCTCGATCGTTCCTCTGGAGCACACGTGATGTACATCTGTGCTTTCGCGGTTTGGTCAATTGGGATTTTGAGGAAAATTGCATCGTGAACCCACGGTGCCAGAAATCCTGAAAGAATCGGGATCGTCCATCTAAAGGAAACACGGCGCAATAGCTGAGCCACGAGTGGGGCCCTTCAATATTTTCATGATGAAAGCACCGAGGTCATCTCAGTCATTCATCCATCAGCGAGGCTCGGGCACATTTAATTTAAAGAGGGTGCAGATCTGGACGGTCGTGATCCAGGCACTCNGGGGGGTCAGGAATCGGAGATAATGTATGCACGCATCTGGACGGCCCAAGTCTCAGCACTTAGATCTATGGTCTGTATTGAATTCTGGACCCCCCCATTGGTTCTTCCTTTAATGGAGGGGGGGGGTCTGAAATGGAATTTCACTCTAGCAGGCCCCCTATCTGTATGTGGCACAAATATACTGGTCCCAAGTCCTCACCACATGCCATGTGTCCCTTTCGCCCAATCACCTCTACCTCAAAACCTCCCTCCATTCGTTGTCTCCTATCCCCATATCACTTCCACGAAAGCACCCCTTTTTCCTCCCCCCCACCTCACCTTCACCATACTGGCACCTACAACATCCTCGTCAAGCATGCCACATCTTCCACCTCTCATCCCATGAACCGTTTGGCTGGTCCAGGTGGCCCCTCGAGAAGACCTCCATGTCCCCAAAAGGCGGAGTTGACCAGAACCGTTCCTAATCCCAAGAGGGTAGTTATTGCAGTTGTTGGAGGTGGTTAGACATCATCTCCGCCATAAATGGAAAGTCCAACAAAGGACTAAAGCTGGTCGATTCGTCTGCAGGACAATCCGAAATCTAATAACGTCTATCATAGGTGCATGATCGGCCAGAGTCTGCATGCGCAGACTGCCAGAAGCCATGCAGATGCAATGTTTTTGATGCAGCATCTTGTTTTTAATGTTGTTGTTGTTTTTGAGTATATGTAGGCATTTTCTCCATTTTGGTAAAAAAAGGGTGGAGCTAGGCTCTGGTTCTGTAAGTTTTGATGAAGCGTTGGTCGCTCTGGTTAATGTAAAGGCATTTGAGACTTCTTACTTTATGGATGTTAGCCTCTTTTTCCATCTCTTTGTTTACTGTGTTAGAACGTCTTGAAATTGGAGGATCCAGTCGAGTTGCGTTGTTATAGGATTATGTAGGTTTGATCGTTGTAATAGTTGCTTTGTTTCTAATTAGTTCCTGTGTTTTCTCTTCGCTGGAATGGCTTGGAATTGGAGGATGCAGTCGAGTCAAATTTCAGTTCCTTGAACTCTGGACATCTTGGTTTCTGAGTTTTTCCTCCTCAAGTTGTTGAAGGCCTGTTGTCTGAGGCAGTCTTACTCACCCTTCTTGCAAGTCTTCCATCTACCACCCTTTAATCAACTTACTGATGGAAGTTCGATCAAGACCTCCCTTATTTTCTACATACCAGACCCAGCCATCCTAAGTCAAAGCTGCTTTCCTGGGTCTTTTCCATTCAACCACCCCCTTTTAATTAAATCGTGACATAAAACTGATGGGCGTCGGGCTCTGCCCCTGCAAGCAATCCAGGAGTGACTTCCGTCACCAACACATTGGAGCAAAGATTTGTGGTTAGGATGTCTAGTACAAGAACCTGGGATCTATGGATGGGTTTGAATGGATGTTGTTGGAAAGCGAGAAACTGTAGAGCTAATGGAACATAGAGAAAAGGGTGTGTCTGTGTAGGGTAAGGCACCTCCATGAGGGAAAACTTTGCATTGGAAAGATATACATGGGGAGTTTTATCAAAAGTGTTTATTCTTGTCACTATTAATGAGGTTGGGGGTAGGTGGGGCTAGAACATGATTTTAATGTTTTTAATGCTACATAGGTCACACCCAAGCTAGTCATCTCATATTTATGATCCAAAAATTGGTTGCAAAAGGAATCTCTTATCTTTCATCAATTACTATATCTAGGTAGTATTTGTGAGGAATTAGATTAGATATGCAAGATAGGGTAGAGATCAATGATCACAATGGTGCATGCCTCAAATGGCCTGGATCAAGATGAAATAAATTAGAGTAAGGATTTTGGGTTTGGAGTTTTAGAAACAATCTGTACCATTTGAATGCTCAATATTAGAGAGTTGCAAGAGTTTTAGAGTCGACCCTATTATCAGTCAGAGTTGCAGAGCTTGAGAAGGGAAAAATTGTTAAAAGAGTCAAGATTCAAGAACTACAAGATGAAGGGGACCAATAGGGTAGTAGCTTCTAACATGTGAACAAGGTTCAATTTCCAGAAGGCAAGAGTTGTTGAAGGTGGCATCGGGTATCAACCAATATTGGAATATAAGAAAAATGCCACCATGTACAATACCAATTATGTCAAGGGCATGATGAGCCATGAATCTAAAATTTGAGGAAGGAGAAGACCCCCATTCTATAGGTACAATAATCAGTTTACCTAGAGGAGGTACTCAACCTATGGGTGCATGTTAGCAAGGAGCACTAAGATCCTTCATGATCAAGATCCTAAAACAGAGCACTAATGATATGGCACACTAAAACAGAGCACTAATGAGCAATCATCCAAAGCATTAGAAGGGTCATAAAATACTTTCTCAATAGTCTGCAACATGCAAATTTATATGCCCTATTCTCTTGTCCAAAATGAGTATATCCTAGGAATGTACGAGTACTATAAAGGAATTGTATAATTACAATACGAATTCAGCATTAACATGCAGCCTGAGTTAGCACCATGCAACATGAAATAATATTCCTCCTAACTAATGAGACATTACCAACCAAGATCAAACAAACAAAAAGGTGCCAAAACAGTCATCCATACAAGAAAAATCACTTGGGTCAACTCCAAAATGACACCTATAGGCATACCTAGAACATTACAAGTTTTGATCCTTATTGATGGTAGTTTCAAAACATTGGATAGTCTATAGGTCATACCAGTGTTCCAAGTCAATGGAATATATCAAGGTATGATATTCGAATATTTCAAACCTCCACTTGGATGCCAATAAGACAATAGGATACATTTCTCTACATCTTTGTAAAAATAGGAGTCAAAGATGAAGTGATGTCTCTTTAACTATAATACTTGTTACAAAACCGGGAGAGGTTTTTGTAAATAAGGTTGTTTTGAAGAAGAATTTCTCTCGAATTTTTGAAATTCGTTCCCATATTCTCGAAATACGTGCCAAAAAATAATGACTAAAACAGGAAATTAAATATTCTTGAAAAATAGGCCTCAAATCTCCCTACATTTCTCCCAAATTATAACACCTGTGTATAAACTGAGGGAGGCTTTTGTTATTTGGTATGTTATTGAAAAAAACCTCTTTCTCTTTTGTTAAATTAATATCCATTTTGTCAAAAATAGATTTTGAAGTAAAATTGTTCCTATGTGTAGAAAATGACCTCAAAACCCTAGGTTGTAAGATGGCATACAAGCCTAGAGAACTTGAATTTATTTTGTGTGTGGGATTAAGAGTCATACAACTTTATTTAGATAGTTAATGCAAGGTTATATTGTATGTAAAAAATTGTATTAGTTTGTAATTTTTCAATTAACAAAGATAGATTTTCTACGACATCTTTGTGTAATGATATTTTGTGATAAATGCATTATTGTTTACATTTCTTAAGCATGTAATCTAACTAGTGCTAGTATGCCTATTAAAACAAGATCAAATATATTTCTTTAAGCTTGGCACAAAACTATCTAACCCTTTATAGTGCAATGATGTACAATAATCCTTAATGTCAAGCAAAAGAACTCATGCAACGATTGAAGTGAGTGGTTTGTGTAGTACAATAGATAACTTCATGAATGATAATGCAATGGAAATTGAAACTTGGTTACGGGAATAGAGGAATGTTGATTTGTTATGCTTTTGTACACCTTACAACCCCGATAAAGGGAAGTGTTTATTACTAAAGGTTCCCTGGACCTTACCTCACATCCCCAAAGGTATTTTGGATAAGATGAGAAGAAAGTGTTTTAGGTCTATTTGGATGGGAAAGAGGAAATTTGAGGGCATTCCCATTGTGAAATGGATAGGGACAGCAAAACCAAAGGAGGCAGGAGGCTGGGGCTTAAGGAACATTTATGCTTTTGGTCAAGCACTTGCAGTGAAAAGATTTTGGAGAATGTTATGTAATGAGGGATTTTGGGGCAAAGTGATGAAGGCTAAGTTTTTGGAAGATGGGGCTCTGGAAAACTGGATCAGATTGGAAAGAAAATCATTAAAGGTTGCTTAACATGTACGAAAAGGGATGGTAAAAGAATTTCCAACCTTGGGAAATCGGATTTCACGGAAAAGTGGAAGAGGGGACAGATTAAGAATAGGTGTTGATCTATGGATAGGGTGTAGTGGATCTGATATGATCTGATCTGATCTGATCCTCTGATTGTTGAGCTTCATTCTAAGGGGATAATAATGTTAGCAGATGATTCAATTCAGTAAGATCGTGGAAGAGGGATACAATTATGGAAATCAATCGAGGATTTAAATCTACAAGGGATAGGGCTTCAGAATGGACTCAGTATATCTTGTTGTTAAATCATAGAGTTATAAGTCTCAAGGATTAGGATGATGTTTAATGTGGTCGAGAAATAATGCTAGAAGCTACACGGATTCTCACTGCAAAGCTAGGCTATGAAGGTAAGATGGAAGAAGATATAGACATGGAGAGATTTTGGTGGTGGAAACTGGTATGGAACCTAGTATATGCCCTCTCAAAACTAGAATTTTTATTTGGCTAGCTTTAGCCAATTTAGCCAACAAGATCCTAATATGGGATAATTTCCAAAAGAGGAATTGGATAGGACCTGGATGGTGTGTTCTTTGTAAGAGTGCAAGTGAATCTGTGGATCAAATCTTTGTTTCTTGTTCATTTACACAAGCAGTTTGGAAGGAAGTTTTGCAGGCCATCAATGTCAAATCATGCTGGGACACAAATTCCCTAGTGGATATCTTTGAGTCTTGGATTTCAAATAGATCTTTTTCTGTTCATAGAGCACTCCCCTGTGATGTGTTGTGGGGAGTTCAGCTTACAATAAATAAGATGATATTCCAAGGCAAGGAAGCAACTTCAATATGGGTGTCTAATCAAATGAGAACCTATTATGGGGAATGTTGGAAGGTTCCCAAGCAGAAATCTCCCAATGTTTAAAGGAGCCCGAAATTGACTATTCATATCCCTGGGGTTTCTTTGATGGTGCGTTTCAAGGTACCCCAGGTATGTGTGGAGATGGAGCAATTTTCCTTTTAAATAATTTTCATTATTTTCTTCTCAAACATGGAGCTGTCCAAGGAAAAAATAGTAGAGCAGAATTTTATACCCTGTGGATTTTGATGAAAACTGCAGTTGAAAAAGGTGTCAGCAATATGCAAGTCTTAGGGGACTCAAATATTCTGATGGATTGGGCTAATGGCTGATGTCAAATTTCTAACCTGGCTTTCAATCATGGAGAAATCCTTGGAGGTAAAAAACCTTTTTGAAGAAATTTGTTTTTCTCGCATTTTCAGGGAATTCAATGCCAGAGCAGATCTTCTTTCTAAGGAAGCCATTTTATTGCAGGAAGGCATCTTGATTCTTGACTGAGCAAGAATTCAGGGGATCTTCTCTTTTTTCATATCCTGTCAAGTCTTTGTTCTGACATGATACTCTTTTGTTTCTTATAGTCTAGATGTCTGACTGACACTCTCAAGAAATGATATTTCTGTATCAGATGTTTGTTTCTAAGGTGGCCTTTAGCTGTATTGAAGGAAGATTGTAATATGTCCTGAAAGGATAAGACTGAATATTTTTGGTTTTAAGTCAAAGAGACAACATGATAGAGCATGTATATTTTGATTTCTATTATGAAATATCAAATATAAAGCTTTTTTTTCTTGGAAAAAAAAAAGAGATTGTTGGATATCATTTTTGCCAACCTAAATTTCAGCTAAAATGTCACATTTTTTGTGTTTAGAATGACATGCTTCTTATTAGTAAAATGTTCTTTTTGTCACAATCATACTCCAAAAATGAATTAGAAACTGACAAAAGCAAATCCATCAATGATGCACTGAAGCTCTTGTTTACTCACGCTAGAATCCCTATGTACATTAATTGGTGATGCAACAAACTAGAAGAAACAAAATAATTAGGATTGAATATGGAACGACATGTATTGGGTAGGTACAACTAATCTCTAGAGTGGATTCAATTTTCAAAACATGTCAACTTAGCTACTTAGAAACTCAGACAACGTTGCGCTTTCAAAACACAAATTTGAGTTTTTATTAACCCACAAGCAACTGTACATATATCTGAATAATTTATAACCATTTCTTAAATATTGCTACTTTATTATTAAAGGATTTTGTAAGAACCCATTCACGTAATGACAAGATTTAAAAAAGCCAATCAAATCACTAGTGACTACAAATTGTTTTATGACTATATAAGAGTAGCTATTGTCATTGCCATCTTGCATAGAAGTAATGGTAGTGTCTTAGGTGTTATAAGCCAAAGTTGGGCAAATATTTTTTAAACCTAACCAATCAAATGACAAGGGACTCGAGGGAAAGCTATGCTAGTGCTCAACGATGTTTGAAAGCAGGGCATATAGCACTAAATGATATACTAGGTGTTGTGGTTGGAAATGAAAACAGGTGGCAAACCTAGTATGGACATGATTTAGTCTCTTAAAGAAAAGATGAGAAATATAAGGTGGCTACAATTGAAGGTCTTCCTTTTAGGACATATTACAGTCTTCCCTTAATCATATTAGCACTAGAAGACAATGTTTTGTCCAAAATATTTGACTCCACTGGTTCTCAACTAATTGATTTCAGTTACTCAAGAATAGGGAACTTGCTGACACTATAATGGTTGCAACAAATTGAAAAGAGTATCAAATTCTCTTTGGAAAAGCTAAGAGTCACAAGGGTGAAACTGATTGAGATATCATTATGTTTCAAATTGAGGCACTAGAAGATCACCACCTTCTAGGCTATATGAAACCCAAGCCCATGAAAGATCTTTACACCTAACAACCAACACTATGGGACAATCATGGAGCTTTTTAGTAGTGGTAATTTGTGGAAAGGTCCATAATGAGACAACCTTGGTGTTTAGTGACATGAATTTTTATTTTGTAAAAGCCTATGTATCTATTTAAAATCTAAATATCGTAACAGAGTGGTGGACCCAAGCATAACTGGTAAATCTTAATCAAGGTATTAAACTTATTTTGTATTAATTTTAATTCAGATATCAAATTAACTTCAACATATCAATCAACCTCACCATGGAAGTTCTGTGTTTTCTAAACAAATAAACCTTGGTAACAAGTACTAACACTAAATGAGCTTAAGGTTAACCTTAAGCATTGATTAAACCATTTCCATGTAGAAAATACCCAATTATCAATAACCAAGCCTTGGACATTAGATAACAAATATTTTTTCATATTATAGGGTTCATCTAAAAAACCAAGAGTATTTGATTTTTTAAAATTCAATTTGATTTAGTTGAATGACCTTGTCAAAATCCTAGACTAACATTACCTCCCCTAATTATATCTCTCAACCGACCTTGGGTCTTCATAATCCTTCAATTTTTATTTTTATTTTTAAATCATAGATACTTTTTATATAATATCTTTGGCTAAGTTGTTGTGCAATGAGGGGCATATCTATGTTTTCAAAGTTACTTAGGACTTGCACTTGGCATCATGCACACCCACTTGAGGGGTTTTGAACCCTGGTGTCCATATTAATACAAGCTTGATTACCTCTTTGCTTGCCACTAGATCACACTCCTAGGGAAATCTTTCAATTCTTTCAAAATTCCCTTTTATTTAGTTGAATGACCTTGTCAAAATATAGCATCACAATCCCCTAATTAGATATATCAATCCACCCTTGTTAGAATTTCACTACATAGAACTGTAGAAATTTAATGACAAAATCAACATGCACAAATTCTGTCATACACTTAACAACCTAGAGATTGCCAATCAGGTCCGTTATGTTAGTTGGAAAGATTGTCAATCTTATTGAGTTTTTGGCATAAAATGCCAACGCTGGAGGTTCACCGAGTTTAGAGGATCTTCTAATCCCAGTTGATGCAAATGTATGCTTTATTGAAAATATTGTTGACTTCAAAGGACGATGTGTAAAGGATGTCGATAAAGATATTATATCTGTTGTGAAGGCTAAGGGAAGATTGGTTAGTCCGGGCAGCATTATGCACTCATATCCATTCTGCAGAGTTCTTTCTTTTTAAGTACAACCACTTGCTCCTCATGATCCTGTACTTCTTGCAAAATGCTAAATATGAAGTACTTTTTAGCCTTCTTAGACAACTTCTTAGATTTCTCTTTGTACTTGTCTTTCTGTGAGGAAACTGTTGCAATCTAGGATTTCAAGATAGCATTCTCTTTCTTCAGAAATCTATCTAACACTCTATATTCCCTCAGCCTCTCCTTCCAAGAAACCACTTTATCTCTTTTCATTTTGACCATGTTTTCATCCTTAGGATCATCGAGGAAATCTATCCTTATCCTTTTCCTAATGGTGGATACCTTTTATGTATCAGGTGCAATAGGTTGCTTGCATTTCTTGACTCTCTTCTTCTTTCCAAGAGGATTCTTAGGATCTTCTTCATGGGTGAACTCAGACCAAAACAAAAAATACCCCCATGTTTTCTTCCTTTTTTCCAGTTCTTCAATGATGAGTAATTTAATCAAAGCACAATGAAAAATTATGGTCTCAACCTTAGCAGGATTGGCTTTGACCTTGTTAGACATTTTTACTAGGATTTGCCAAAGAAAATAGGGCATATTGAGTGGATGAGTACCTGTTAAATGTTCCAATAATCTAATGTGATACAAGAAAGTTGAATTATACCTTCCCTCACATGTTATATACCTTTGAATAAAAACTAGTAGTTCATTCCACTCCTTCCTTATGTAAGCCCTTGGAACACTCTTCCCTAGTTTCCATCCTTGATGTCATGTAATCCCTTGGAACAACCTTGACAAACAAAACCCTTGATGCTTGCAACATTGTCTAAAGGATAAACAAACTATGTTTGTTTTTCCAAATATGTAAAATGAGTATATCACAGTTTAATGAACACATTTCCCTATTATTATATATGGGTTTTATACTTTATCAAAAAAAAATCCAAGACTTTACATGGTTTTATAATTCAGTGAAAAAATCGCCAAGTTTTTAAAAGATTTTATAATTCAGTGAAATATTCGCTAAGATTTTACAAGATTATATAATTGACTAAAAGATTCGCCAACAAATTATATATACATATTATATAATTGATAAAATACCCTTCATTTTTTCCTATGTATCATGGGGACTCACCCATTTATTATATATATAAATTTAGGGGGGGTTCTTAAAATCACCCCTGCTATCTACACATTGAATTGTATAGCTCCCATTCTATTATGTTATTTGGATTAATATTTGCTACTATTTTTTCCATTTCCCACCATATTTTATTCTTGTTAGTGTGGGTGAAGAAACTTGAAGGATCCTTTAGAGGCTAGGTGGGGAATTAACCGGAGAGCGAGAAGGAGAAGTAATAGTAGCCTCCACCCAACTCTGAGGCTAAGCCATGAGGACATAGGCACAAATCTCATCCTTGAGGCCACTGATAAAACATTCTCGGAAAAAAGCATCAGACATGCCCTCTGTACGAAAAGTCAGTCGCTCAAAAGCAGCTATAAAGTCTTTCACTATTCCAGTTTGTTTCAAATTTGTCAAACGACCTAAATGGTTGGTGTCAGTGTCAAAGGGTTCATAAAGCTCTGCCACAAAGTGTGTCCAAGCGACATACCCTTGATAGGAAGTTTTTCTCCAAATCCACCATTGCCAACGTTCTTGATCTAGATGGAGAACACCATACCAGAGTTTGGACAAGTCATTTGTAATGTCGTATAAAGAGAAATAATGTTCCATTTGAGTTACCCAACCAGTGGGATCTGAACCATCAAATTTGGTCACATCCACCCGCGGAAGGCGTAGGTCACGCTGAAAGTGATGGGGCTGAAAATTATGGGAATGCGAGGAAGTTTCAGCTTCGGTATGCAGAGGTGGGTCAGATAAAGGGGGATTTGAAGGGATATACAGCTTGGTGGAGATAATCGAAGTGGAGATAATCGAAATGACAGATTCAAGCTGGGTAGTCATGTCTTGTTTGAGTTTCGCGATTGAGGCGACGATGGAGGTCTGCATGTTTGTATTGATGGTGGCAACATTGGCACTGAGTTGTCTCACTTCTTGTTGAGTCTCTGTGAAATTAGATTGCAAGGTATTGAAGCGAGCTTCCAAGTCTTGGCTACGGGTATGGGCCATGATGACGAGGGAACCGAAGAGGGGTGGGTGGGGTTAAAACTTTCGCTGAAAAATGATAAGTATGAATGTGATAAGGGAAAAGAGATAAATCCAATGGAATAGGTCTCAAATAATGGTGCAAAAATTTCCATACTTGTTTTTTTGTTTTTTACACCCACGCAGTTATACTCCAGTCTGAAGAATACTATAGTGATGAAATGCCCAAATGCTTAACTAGGAAGAAATGTGTAGTGATTTGGCAACTCAAATACAATTGTGTGGCAATAGATCTTGTCTATTTTAATTTTTGTTTCCTTCCCCAAGGGTTAGGTATTCAAGGGTTCTACAGACAAGGGTTTTCCCTGTGCTATAGCTCTTTGATATACGTTCAGGGTCCAACAGTAGTACTCAACCCAATATCTCAGGGCACCAACTAAGGAGGCTAGACCGTGCCCTTAGCCATACTACTCGACTACCCAGGTACTAGAGAGTATCTTCTCAAGTGTTGTTCTCTATGGAACTATAGCAGTCAGGTGGCCGATCAATTTATCTAAAGAGGGCTTCAGGAAATCTAGGTCGATCCGAACACAGGTGTTGTCTGATGCGCTACCACTCGAAGGGTTACCAATAGGGGTTATAAGGGTGGCTAATAGATGTGCGCTTAAGTACCACTTGTATTTCATGCGTGTATGAATCCCTCAATTGCGGGTTTATGCACGTAACGACATATCTCTATTTCTTAAAGACGCCGGAACACGTCTCTACCTTGGAAAAAAAAATAAAAATAAATAAATAACCCACAATTTTCTACCGAGGAAAGTGCTCTGATACCACTTGTAATATTCCAGATATAAAAAGTATGCAGAACAGAAATAAAATGCTAGAAATGGTAGCTAAACAACAATATAACCATAACAACACCACAATAACACTGAAATTATATCAGAATAACACCAGAAAGAGAACTTTGATTCTGAGAGAAGTTTTCGCTTGCCTCTTCGAGGGGGCAAACTCAAGTCGAGATCAATTACAATAATATCCAAGAGGTCTTCTTACATTTGACTTATTCTACCTTATTGCAAGGCCTTATTAATATTAACTTTTATTACATCTTAATATATTGTTCTACCTAAGTGAGGGGTTAGGTCTCTAACACTCTCAAAGTTGAATTGTCGAATTATATTCAAGGCTTGGATATGGCTCAATTTAAAGCCTCCAAATGGAACTGAAAGACCAATTCGGAGAATTTAGAATATATGGAAGGTCAAGGATCATGGATCTCATGACATGGCATGGAATCCTCACATAATTTTTAATTTTTAAGAAACAAATCCAATGTATGCAGTTTGTAATGGAGCAACCTGCGTATAGGATTTGCACTTACTCAAGCAATGTATCGCAGATGCAATATGGAATTTGGATTTTATACACAACCATGTACTATGAATATAAATTACTACATCTACATAATTTACCAAAAAAAATGTTTATTGAGATACCTCATGTTTGGAGAATTGTCCATGTTTTATTTTATATACTATGGGATACTTGTTTCTCATGTTCAACACAATATATTGAATTAACAAAAAAACCAAAAACTTTTAAATATTTAAATCCTTTAGAAATTTACAATTTTTTTACTCATATAATCAAATCTAATTTATTACTCATATAATCAAATCTAATTATTTAACTAGGGAGGGACTTGCTCCAAAACTATTTCCCTTGTTTGTTTAAAACTCATTCTCATTATCATTAAAATACACTTTGATCTAATCTCTACTTTATAAAATCCACTTCACTATTCTAGGTTACCTTAATATGAAAGTGGGCTAGAATAAAAGATTCTTCATCTACTTGGCTAACCAAATCTTATCATGATCAGTCCCATGGATAGATTGAAAAATTCCATCAGGAACATGCCAAATTTGATAGGTATGAGAGTTACGAGCTTTATTTGAAAAAAGGAGCACCATGAATTCATTTGAACGAATAATATAGTTGTATAAAGTCTACGTGCCATCCTTATTCTCTTTCTTTCGTATAGAAGCCATGGCATTGAAGTCAAATCTCTCAAAATCTCTCAATGATCTATATATAAAGGCATTTGACGAGTAGGATAAAGATTATATATAAAGCTTTTATCTGGTTGCAATAGGATATGCAAATATAGAAGAGAGCAGGATGGGTAACGTGCTTCTGCGAGGACGAATTGATCGTCGTCGTCGTCGGATAAAGATCATGAAAGCCGACGGAACGGTGATGAAGCTGCGGAGTCCTGTTTTTTTCAAGGAAATACTCATCGATTATCCAAATCATGGCATATTTCAGGCACGCGCTGATCCTCGACTTGGGATGCGCAGTTTCACTCGACCTCTTCTAGAAAGGGCTGCACTTGTATCTGGTCATCTCTATTATCTCGTTCCTCTCCCACTCCCACAGGATCAACTCATAAATTACGATAACAATAGCAATAGAACATCCTTTGCAATGGCTTCTTATCATAGCATTCCAAGCGCCAGTTCCAGGTTGCAGCCACAGACTTTTGCAGACATGGGCATATATTCAATAAAACAGGAAGAAGTAAATGATCGTGTGGTTAATAAGATTAAAGGCGACGTCAGGATTGTTTCTTCTTCTTACTCCACCGACGGATCGACGGTGCGTGTGAAGCTTCGACTCAAAAAAGAATGTTAAGAGTTGTAATCCCGTGTTTTAAATTAGTTAGCAAAACAGTTACTCCCGTTCAGAAATGGTATCCGTGTTTTAAATTAGTGAGTAAAATAGTTAGTTTACAGTTACTCCTGTTCAGAAATGGTATAACTGTCTTTTGTTTGTATTTATTTAGTTTAATATGAAGTCAATCAACTTGCGTTAATTTCCCAACATTTTTCTGGTATTCTTCCTTTATTTCTGTTTATTCTTCTTTTATTTCTGTTTACAAAGAAGAGCTCGCTTCCTTTCTTTTAGCCAATAACCTAGTCATGGAAAATGTAGTGGTGCCTACCATAATTCAACGAGCCACTCGACAGTTGGCCTTGTCGCCATGGAAGCCAAGTCTGGATACCATCGCTGAACTCCACAACCCACTTTCGGCTTCATAAGCGTCTGCGGCATCCTGTGAGCTGAAATTGTGTGCAGCATAATTTGTATATAATTACTGAGCATTCTATTGCTGGAATGCTACGGAGTTTGTTTGTATTTATCCACCACATGAATATTGTGCGGATGAAGTTCAATGTTTGTAAGTGTATTTCCATCTAAAACAGCATCGGTTGCTACAGGACAATTGGAAACAGTTGCTCGTTGACACATGGAAACAGTCATTCATGTGAAATCATGTGTAATAGTCATGCGTAGCATTCACGTGAGGTTGATCGCGTGTATAGATTAAGAAAGTGTAAGAACAACAATAACCCACATTGCGTTCTCCGAGTCATTGATGAATTAGTGTAAATAGTAATGTTCCGTATAGCACCAGGGCAATCTACTCGAATCGGCCTTGACTTCACCGAATGTCCTTTTTCAATTCTCTGTAAGGTTCCATGTGGTATTCTCTTTGAGAACTTTTCGATTGGCAGTCAAAACATTTTGACTTTTCACGTGTTTTAGGATTCTTTTATAAAGATTTTTAATGTGTAGAGACAAAGTAACTTTTTGTCCGAGTTTGATTTTATAGATTCATTCACTATGTAATTAATTTATTGACAATGGGCAGAATTAATGATCTTTTAACCTTATTTAAGCTTAAACCCTAATTTGATGGTGGCATATTCTTAGTCGTACTCCTAAATCAATGAGCCAGATTTATTGCTCATAACTTCCTTGCATTTATAAAGGCATCCGTTAACATTTTACCTTTTTACATTTACTTAAGAATACTTAAAAAATTACTGTAAACATATATAATTGACATGTTCAAATGATTAAAAATATAATTGACACATTCAAATGATTAAAAATGATTAATATGTATCCATACCATGTTTATATATCCATGCTAAGTTTATATCAACCACTTTTATAAAGTGGTTGACACGTTCAAATAATTAAAAATAATTAATATGTATCCATGCCACGTTTATATCACTCATCATTTATATATTTCGCACTAAATGGTTGCATTGAACCATTTCGCACTTGTGCATTGAACCATTTAGCGTGAAATGGTGAAAACCTCCTTTCAACAAGTGCGAAATGGTTCAACTAGGTGTGAAACCCTTCTCTTCCTACAATTCAAAGACCGACTTCACATTTTCATTGCATTGCTATTTTATGATACGTCCTCATCATTTTTATTTACACTGTAACTCTTTGTTCAAATGTTTGGATTAAATAACAAAATTGTCGCTTCGAACTTCCCATTACATAAATGTTTGGATATTCTGATTGTATTGTTTAATTATGCGATTCACAATATGGGATCACAATATCCCAAAGTCTCCAAAGAATAGGAGCAGTGCAAACATGCAAATAACTTAGTTTCGTGTTACAGGCGCAGTAGTATGAGAGGTCTGAATTGCTAGAAATATTATACAGGAATATGGGAAGCATCTTTTAAGTTTTCCCCAAAAGATTTCTTTTAATGAGAAGCTTCTAAAGTAATATATCAAGCTAGAGCTGAAGATATTTGTTTTGCAGGTCTGAACCTAAGTGGAAAAAGTTGCAGAATGAGTTGGTTGAAATCTTCTTTCAGATATTAAGTGCGGAAATATATCCCTCGAAGAAGATCTCCTCATCAGATTACATCTTCCTCATGGAAATCGGTATGCGATTCAACAATCATTTACAATCTGAGTAAGTAATGTTCATTAGATGCATAAGCATTCAATCGAAAAGTAGTACAATTATTTCATAGTCTTCTCTTCAAATTTAAAGGGTGATATATACAGTAGATGAAGGACCATTAATATCACATGGCAATGTGCAGATGGGCGTCGATAGCAAGCGTGGATAGCAGGCGACTTCCTGGTAGAACAAACAATGAAATAAAGAATTACTGGAATACCCACATGAATTAATATAAATTAATGGATACAGTGAGATCCATAAATATTATTATTAATATTTTAGGGTTTGATATTATTAAAATTTAATATCAATGCATTATTATATTAATCACACACATGAATGCGAGCTTTCTTTGTAAATGGACTCTGCCATTAAAAATGTGTTTTTAATGGGCGTTGCCATTAAACACTTTGGATGATTCCTCCTGTCACAGTTTTTGCATTTTAATGGTGCGTTCTATCTCTTGCACTTGGTATATATTAATACCGTGTTCAACATATTCTGCGTGTATGCATTGTATTTACTTTGTGCATCACAAAAGGTCTATTACATTATTTAAAATATTTTAATAGTAATCAGTTTTTATTAAGAATGTTAACGAAATTATTCATTTTATTTGATGGACAAATAGACCCGTGACAATTCCATTCTTGAATTAGAAATAAATACATGTATATAATACCCGAAGACTGAAATCCATTTGTGATATTTTAAATACTTAAAAATTTACTTTACCTCTTTGTTTGAATCTCTAACTCAATAAGTATTAACATATTCACTTTAATATTTTAGGGTCTATTACAGTTATTTAAATATGTTAGGGTTTATTAGGGACAAATATATTTACATTATAATTATTAATATATTATTATATTATAAAAAAAAAATAATATCAATATTAATTATTAATATTTTATTATATTTATTATATCTAAAAAAACATTTTATTTATTATTTGATTAAAAAAAGTTAATACATAATATTAAAAAAAAGAAGTTATATAATTATTTTAATAACAATTATTATGTAATAAAAATTAATATTAATTATTTAATTATATTATTAATATTAATTATTTCATTATATTATTAATATTAATTATTTATTACATTATTTTATAATTTAAACTAAATGTTAATATTAATATATTAAAAAAGACAACATTTTATATAAAATATTTTTATATCATTATTTGATATATAAAACATTACATTATACTATAATTATTAATATATTATTATATTAATGTATAATTATACATTGATGTTTGAATAATGTTTTACTTATCAATATTGTTATAGTGTAATATTTTAATGGTTGGTCTTTTTAGTTACAAGGATATTTCAAAATATAAACTAACACATGGCTATTAATCTATTAGTTACATGGATATTAATCTATGACTTGGTCCAAATACATTTCCATCATCACCCCTTAGAAAGTAATACATGAAATTGAATGTTTATAAGTTTATTTACATAATCTATGTAAATATTCACATATTTTCATTTTTGTCATAGTAATTATCAATTTTAAAACAATAAACCAATAAGGTTGACTAATATATTAAAAAAACAAGTTCCAAGTACACTGAAAGTAATTCAAGGTA
>ML806507.1:50050-60605 GCA_009831015.1 Picea engelmannii | reverse complement strand
TAGTAAAACATTATTTAAAATGTTAATACATTAATGCATTTAAAATGTATTAAATGCATACAATGTGCTAATATATTTAATGATGTATTAATATATTAAAATTTATTAATTAAAATACATTATTACTTTAAAATGTATTATGACTTTAATAATCTATTATTATATTACTTTATTAATGTATTAATACTTTAAGAATGTATTAATTAATTAATTAATTAATTAATTAATACATTACATTATAATAATGTAGTAATGTATTGTTAATGTGGTATTAATTTAATAATGTTTTACTAAATACATTAAATATATATTAAATATATATATGACTACATTATTACTATATTAATAATGTTTTACTATATCAGTTATCTTACATTACATTATTAATGTATGAGTCAATGTATACTTTAAGGTATTAATACATTATTAATGCATTATTATTTTAATATGTTACATTATACATTAATGTATTAGTAGTTTACTTTATACATTACAACGTTGTAATAATGTATTATTAAATACATTAAGATTAATGTATTAATTAATTAGTGTATCAATACTTTTGTAATGTATTTAATGTATTAATTAATTAATACATTAATATAACACATTAATGTATTACATTAATAAGTTATTATTAGATATTATATTAATGTAATAATTAAATAATACATTAGTCATATATTAATGGTAGTTTCCAAAGCATGTCAGCCGTCAATTAGTAACAACTACTTTATAAAAGTTGTTGATATACCCCTATCGACGTCATTAATTTTAAAAGGTGGAAAATAACTCGATCTACGTATATCAACCACTTTTATAAAGTGATTGTTGCTAGTATATATATGGGCATACATTATGTGAAAATTCATTTTAAGAGTAGCTACACCAAATAATCTATCATAAAATAACTTAATTAATATAGGAACAATTTTTTAATTAAATAAGCAGTTAATTACTTAATGAATATCATATTTGCAGGGAAGAAACACACCTAATAAATAATAATATTTATTTTAGTATAGTGGACTTTTCCTCTTTTAATATTTTAGTATAGTGAACCCTTCCTCTTTCTCTTTTAGAATAGGGTAATTGAAATATCTATAACTTTAGTTTTGTCTATTCAAATACATAATTGAAATGAAAACAATTTTAATTCAATAAATTCAAGAATGATGTAACATTCACTTTTTTATTATATGAGCTACACCAAATAATCCATCATAAAATAACTTAATTAATATAGAAACAATTTTTAATTAAATAAACAATTAATTACTTAATGAATATCAAATTTATCAAATTTGTCGGAAAGAAACATATAATAAATTTAATAGTATTTATTTTAGTATAATGGACCCTTCTTCTTTTAGAATAGGGTAATTGAAATATCTATAATATTAGTTTTGTATATTCAAATACATAACACATTCACTCTTTTAATGTATTAATATATCTTTGTTATGAAAAATGTTCATATATATATATGAGGTTATACTTATTTTTATCTTGAAAATTGTATTTACGAGTTAGTTGAATCGTCAAAAAGATAGTTGTGCACATGTTTGCTTGTATTTATTGCTACAAATAACAACATTTGTAATTAATACTTCAAACTATTTCTTTAAAATAAAAGAGGCCATCTTTAAAATAATTTCAACAATGTATTGATGGCACAAAATTACAGCATGTGTAATTACCTTTGAACTATTGCATTGAATACAGAGCATGTGTTCTTGGAAGTTGCATGGTGATTGTGCAATCCTTTCTCAAATGTTGCATGCCTATAGGTCCATATTGATATCCAAGGTAATGCTACATAAAAACCTTCATGAATCTCAAAGTAATACAATATTAGTTCCAAACATTAGCAAAAACTTAAACAAATTCATGATTAATCTTCTAAGTTCATTCATAATCAAGAGAAACCCTTAAAAAAATCCTAAAGTTACCTTATGAAAAATTATTAAGGAAATTGAAGGATAGTAAAAGAAAGTGAGAAAGGTGGATAAAGGATGTAAGTGTATGCCAAAAAGATGTCAAAATATGGTCTTATTAGTTTAATAGGGACCTTTCATTGGAGAGAATCCCTACTAAGCACATAGGTTCATTTAGAATTGTCAATATAATCTTAACCTCCATAATGCATAACCCTATACCTTGACTCCTATCAACGTTATAACTCATAGCTACAACTATCACCCCAAACTCATAACTTCATCACCCTTAAACTCTATGCCTTGTTACATTTAACCCCTATCACCTATAGTCCCTCCCTCACCTCTAACCCTCGATCCCTCTAACACATAAACATTAACCCATATAATCTCTAACCCCATAACCCTTAACCATTAATCACCATAATGTCTAATCCATAACACCCCTAATTGCTTTAACCCTTAACACCTATAAGCCCAAACCTAGCAACATCACTCAATCCTTATAACCCTAATCCCTCCCTATTGTAAACCCTCACCCATATAACAACCATATTTTATTATTTTAATTAATTAGTTTTCAATTAACCTATTCATCGAGCTCCAATTCAAAGAAGTTCATATAGTATTAACATGAATTTCATAAATGTCTTATTGTAAAAAAAAAAGATACGTTTTTATTAAAAAAACTTTTAATGTCCACGAATCATTATTTTTTTTTTATGGTTTCTTATGAACAAGAGACATGCAATTTCTAGTTCAATACCAAATAGTTCCTCCTTCAATATGAGTTATAAGCAGTTTAATAATTCATCGAGTAAGTTCATAATTATATTAATTAAGTTATAATTTTTGGTTAGCTATAACATATGCATATTTAAATTCTAATGCATATTATGCTTATTATTTATATATTCAAAATCCAACTCCAACCATCTATCTTTCTAGTAATTCAATGCTACACGTTAGAAGAAAAGTATGTAAATTAATAAATTATAAGGAATGCAGTATATGAATTTATGATAAGGTTTTCATGATTACTAGTAATGTGATTCAATATCTCTATGTATATCTATGTATATGTGTATGTATATGATTTGAGGTAAAATAGTGAAAGTTTTCCACCTTCTAATCCTAATATAGTTCACCCTTAAATTGGAATAAAATGTTAAAGGATATTAACTAGAAGAAGTATGCACAAAACATCCCAAACAAGACCTAATGCAACTCAAGATAAAAAAAAATCTAGCAAATTTTGATATGAAATCTCTAGTAGAGCCATGAATTTAGAGACAAATGGAGATGATTCTTTGCATATTTATTATGAAGCTTCGCTAGTGCATTGTTGTTCCAATTACAAATGAATAAAGAGCCATACACAATGTATTGTATTGGAACATTATAGACATTATGGACTCCCTATGACTCCTGGATTTTTGCAAACCCCATAGGTGCACATAGATTCATCCCTTCCTAAAAGTCTCATCTAGGAAAAGATGCAGTATTGGCTAAATCATTGAATAATTTAAAGGAGGTCACTTTGCATAATATTGTTACCATTAAAAGTACTATCACAACTAAACTTAASGAGAAATTGTGGTGCAATGAAGAAATTACCATTAAAAATAYTATCACAACTAAATWTAAGGAGAAATTTTGGTGTAACAAAKAAATATAGGGTAAAAGAAAATTAAAGTACTATAAGTCATTAGAATCTAAAAATACAAACTTATATTTTTGGTATTGGTATTACAACCTTAAAGAAGAAAATCAACATTATTAAACTAAAATCAAACACTCACAAGTTTCATAGTAAAATAGGAAGTTGGACAAATCTTAAAAATCTAAAACCATCATAAAGAAATACAATTTGTGATATTAAAAATATGAAAGATAAAAAAACACTTAATTCAAATCTTCTTTATTACATTGAGTGCATGTGTATATGGATAACTTTTTCCTGAAATATGTCAACCAATATCGCATGCCGTGTCCACTTATCCCCTACCTCTTTTTGTTGTTCGTTTAGATTTGATGTACAACTCCAGCTGTCAAACATTGTGTCAAGCATTATTGATGCAGGAGAAACCTCCCCAAATCAAAGATAAAATATGGAAGCTTCAATATGGCGTAGGGTGGATGAGATGACGTGATTTCCTTGATATGCATGTAAACAATAGGGTTTGTTAGTTGTTTGTTATGATCTTGAGTGATATTAGCAATTTGGTTGAAGATAAATCAGATATTTTCATGATCCAATTGTCATTGTATTTTTTCGTTAAAATATGTAGCCTACGAGCATAGAAGGATATTGGTACAATGTAAACTCAGCCGAGAGGGAGGTCGAGCACATTGAGGCCTTACCGTGTAATATTGAGCTCATTTTATATATAAACATTGTCTTTTTTAATGTCCTTAAGTTTTATTTAGTATTGTGTTCAATTCCATGTGTGTAAACCTATGGAATGCATAAATATTAATGTTTGTGAGTGTCTAACAACAAAAGCCAAGAATATATGAGAGTGACTGAGAGTTGTAGGTCTAAATCCATGAGGACCGTTGGATTTCAGTAAGGGAGAAGATCCATTGTTGATCACTGAAAGGATCAATGATGAGAGTAGATCATGGTCGTCCAATTGCATGATGGATCGATAGATAGAAACTTCCAGCATATTGTCTTACCAACCCATGACGAAATGTGAAACTAAGTGTTAAGTGATACACAGTAGCCTGATACCCGAGAAGGTCGGTGGAAACGATGCTCGATGGTCCAGTAGTCAACGAAACTGAAACTAGAACTAAATATGGTGAAGAGTTAGGCAATAACACAACATCCCTATCTCTCGATAGTCAGTGGATCATATCTGAGTCTAGTTAGAGTATGGGATGATATCAAGTGTTGGTGCCTCGGTAGTTTGATGCCCTAATCACTCCGATGATCTGATATAACTAGATTGGAAGTAGAAATAACAATGAGGTTGCAAGGTATGCCAACATCTCGATACGTCGATATCGTTGGTATCACACAGTTCCAAAGAAACGTTTTGGGATATCGGATTGGATCAGAATAGTAGTAGGGGTTATTTGTACATGATCGCTAGTAAAGGAAAATCGATTTGGTAATCCTTTAGCCTTGGTTTCTAGCTATTCGTTCCGAGGCATCAACTTGAGAAAGTGCTTGGTGTTTAAGGCAAGCAATGGTTTATCCCAAGTTCATATGTGCTTGGTATTGAAGGCTACCAAAAAAGAGAACCTGAGTCATATGATTGGACTAGAAGGTGATTGAGATTAAGAGTTGAAGTTCCTATGAACTTCACGTGATGAATCGAAGAGGAATGTCAGATGAAATCTAGGGTGAATTGAAGGGATAATTTTTGAGTTTATTTGTTGTGAGTAGTTGTATTAAGCTAAGCGTGGGCCCATAACCCATAGGTCCAAGGATTGAATTCAATTATTCTCGAGACCCCAGATTTGATCTTCATCAATTGCCTATCCAGATTCAACCTCCCAACTGTAGCTATCAAGCATTGTAATGAATGTGAGCATTGCGGCCTTGAAGATTCTGACTCCCTTTGATTCTAAGGAACCTTGATAGTCTCCTTTCCAACAAAGGTCTCCAAAATCATTGTGATCATTGTAGTCTTGAAGGTCCTGATTCCATTTGATTCTGAGGAACGTTGATCGTCTCCTTCCAAAAAAAAGCCTCCACAATCAGAGAAATTGGACCTGGATTCCTCATTATTGAACTTAGCTGTGAGAACCACCCTTGTTCTGCTACTAAAATGGTTTCCCCAACATATATATTCATGTATAATTATGTCCCAAATTGTAACCCAAACTTGGGCTTGACCAATTTCCAAATCCAAACATAGCACCATATAGATACACCTTCACAATAATAATCAATGAACTTGGACCTATACTCCTCATTCTTGTACTTGGCATGGGAGAGCCACCCCTATTTTTCTTTTAAAAGGGTTGTCCCTCCATATCCATGCCTATAGAATATTGTCCCAATTTGTAACCTGAACTCGAGCTCCAAAAATTTCTAGATCCAAACATAGTACCATCTAGATATGGCTTCACCATACCAATCAATGAACTTGGAATTGGACTCCTCATTATTGGACTTGGCATGGGAGAACCACCTTTCTTTTGTTGTCAAAATGGTTTTCCCACCATATCTCTATTTATATAATTTTGTCCCAAAATGTAACTTGAACCTGGGCTTGAGCAACTCCGAGATCCAAATAGAGAACCATCCATATATTACTTCACCATACCAAATCAACCACTTGGAGACTGCTCCAAGTTGAAAACCTTCATTAGATTGTAGACATAGAATTGTTGGTTGCAGTGACCACTGATATATTTACTAGAATTTGCATGTGTTTTGGGGGCTCTCGATGCTCTAAATCTCTCTCTTTGTTGAAATTGGTAAATTATTGTGTTGGCGAGAGAAAATAGATATTAGGCTTTCGAATCACATGCTTGTACTTTTCTACTATGCTTGGGAGTTGAACCTCCAAGTGTTATGATTCATCCACATACATAGAATTTTCAATTCATAAGACAAAAAAACCCTAGGTAGGCCCATAATTTTCAACTTATGAGCCAAATTACATGAGATATATCCAAAATTTTCAATTGATAAGTTGAAAAAAACATACCCGTACCTAGAATTGTCAATTGATAAGCCATAGAAACGCATGCCCGTAATTACCAATTGATGAGCGAAAATTCCCTTACCATACCCAAAATTGTCCATTTATAAGCCCTAACAACCCTATGAAAGATCCTTCATAAAACTACTTAGTCATTCTAGACTGCATTTGATGCTACAGTGTCTCCTTTCAAAAGAAAAAATAAAAATAAGGAAAAACTCAATAGGAACCATTAGTCACACATATGGATCTGTATCCACACTTTCAAACTCAGTCTCAATCTTCCTTTTAACGAGTCTCATAAGGAAAGGAGAGCTAAATTAGTTCATGTGAATGTCTCTCCTTGAAAGATTGAGATAAAAATTGGAAGAGAAGCCATGGTACACAAATTACACACAGAAAATAGAATTGTATTACACTATTGCATTGAGATACATCACACTTAAATAAGTGTTGTATGATCAAACTTATTCTAATCTTAGAGAGAGAGGTTGAGAGAATCTCTCAACAACCTCCAACAATCTCAAACAGATTCAAACCAAATCCAAACCAATTTTATTCTAAGCAATATCTCTAACACTCTCCCGTATTACTTATATTACACTCATTACAAAGATTACAATACAAATTACAATATACATGGCTTTGTATGGTTCTTGTGTCTTCACTAACACTTACACTCACTCTGAACTTCATGGTTTTTTCTCTTGTCTTCTTCACATTCGCAAGCTACCCATTTCATTCATTTAAAACATAAACGCTTCTGACCATAATTGACGAACTTGCAATGACCAACAATATTCACATACTCGGCTTGTTGGGGCTTCCACGATAGAAGTTGTTAAGTACTGAACCATCTATGGAGATACTTCCATTTGTCGAATATTTCTCTTTCAGCTATCCGTCAATTTGTAGGAGAGTACTCTGGATATATAATGTATTCAAAAATAAATCAAGAAACTTGACCTATATAACACCCAAAGATCTCATAAAAGTAACCTGTAATTGATGCTATTGAAACTTGAAGCACAATAAGACTCATCAACATATAACAGACTCACATAATCAAAACAACATTGTGTTCACGGGGCTTCCAGAGCTACTAACTTAATTATGTTACTCTATTCTTTAATTGGTTCTGCACTTTCAATTTTACAAAATAAATATGAGACAAAACAAAATCGCTAAATTCTATAGAGACAACCACATTTTCTTTATAAAGCAAACAAAATACATGCTTTTTATTGACGAATGAAGCAATAGTATCCATCGAGGATCATGAAGATCCCTTGAACATTCACTCACTTACTTCTGGAAACTGCCATCATACATCTCGTTGATTTCTTCAACTACATACTCCAGAGGTGGAGGTGATCATCACATTCCTTGCTAGATCTCTGGCTACCCACTAATAACTGGTATCCACACAATCATCATCCAAAACGCCACAACAACAACAGGATCCTCATTCACCTCAGGTAGGAATTAAATTATGTCGGCGAGCACTGGCTCCAAGTGCGCTGAGAAAGCATATGAAGTATCGTGGCTAATGATGCTCCTCCTTGCAATCTAGGTGATGAGAGAAACTTGAGATTTCTAACTGCAAATTATATCTCACACTAAGACACACCAGAAATATGCACACACCTATGTACAGAGAACAAAACCTCATATCTATTCCATCTCTCGGGGCCCTCCCTTGAGGGATTCAAGCCCATGCAGGCTTTGATACCAAGATAAAAATTGGAAGAGAAACCATGGTACACAGATTACACACAGAAAATAGAATTGTATTATACTATTGCACTAAGATACATCACACTTAAGTAAGTTTTGTTAGATCCAACTTATTCTATTCTTAGAGAGAGATGTTGAGAGAATCTCTCAACATCCTCCAACAATATCAAACAAATTCAAACCAAATCCAAACCAATTCTATTGTAATCAATATCTCTAACAGAATGTATTCAAGATTCAACAAACAATTTAAGATTCAAATAACAATTATCTTTGCTATCGTCATGGTTCGTGTTGAAACTCATCCTAGATAAAACATTAATGGAAGACTCTCACATGTAGTTCAATGAATGAGGACTCTTTGGTCGTTATGGTTCATGCAATTAGTAACGTGTCTATGTTTAAAGAAACAACTATTTTATCCATTACATAATTATTTGTCAATGTGCCAAGTTATTACCACAACCTGTTGTTATTTTTAGAAATGGATAGCATAGCATGGGTTCCAAAGCCATTGTTGCACTCCCCGAAAACTATTAACCTGTGGTGATTATAATTATCCATGAACCATGGTGATTATAATTGATATCCATAATCTCTCGCAGTTGTAAGGTTTCTCGTGATACATGGATGGTGTGTTCATAGTGTTTTGTAATGAATGGTTGGTGATGTGGGTACTGAACAAGTTGTAGTGTTACAACTAATGATACATGAGTGGTGTGTTCAAAGTGTTTTGCAATGGTTGGTTAGTGATATGTATAGTGAATAAGTCATAGTCTTTTGTAATGACTAGTTGGTGGTGTGTGGACCAAGTTGTTCCATTAGTGAAATAGCTATATATTGAATTTCTAAACTCAAATCATTAAATACCATAATATAACAAAACATTAAATTTCATACTTTAAAAATATAAATCACTAATACCATAATATAACAAAATATTAAGTTTCATACTTTAAAAATGTAAAATATATAACAAAATATTAAGTTTATATGTAAAAATATTAAATTTAAAAAATGTAAAACAAGTTTATATGTGGCCTAACCTATTTTGTTTTAATACTCTTGTAAAAATGTGATCGCTCACTTGCTTCGATCTTGTGCCAATGAACATTATAAGAGCAATGTTTAAAAAATATTTTATCAGGTAACCTTTCCCTATGATGTGAGAGTTGGTTCCTTATGTGTAATGATCCCAAGCTAAATTCTTTCTTGGAATCACTAACTAATACTAATTTATACAAGATTCATCAACACATGGAGATCACAATATATTCAAGATGTAGAAGCACAAGCAAAGATCTAACCTTTTTATTATGAGCAATGTAAGATCAATACAATAGATGGCCGATCTGGCATAAACCTCAGATGGTCGTACAAGCAATAGATATGAGTTGCTAAAAAATGCTCCCGAAAATACAAAATAAGCCTCCAGAGGCTGGATATACAATGAAGATTGAATCAAGCAGATCTGAGGTGTACTAATGCTCAACCTCCAAGCTAGAAAGTGCCACGTCTTGCTAGAATGCTGAAGCCCTCAATAATTCTGCCCTGCTACCAAATGTGTCCAATCATCTCCAGAAATATGCCAAATGATAGATTGGGCAATTGTAAGGACAACCCAGATGTCCAAATTCCCAAATCCACTCTCAAACCCCGTAGATCTGAATTCCTTCCTGAATGGTGTGCCCCACAAGATGACTGAAACCCCAGCTGGTTCATCCCTAATGAAGGAGGCCTCCAAATGCTCTGAAACTCTCCAAGAATATAGACCAGGCTATGAGAATCCCGTGGGAGAAGTTTAGGACTCAGATCTCAAGCAAATCTCCCTAGATCTGAGTTTTACTAAATCACAGGACGTCCCTTATGGATCCAAGACGTCCCAATCTGTAGACAAATGTAGAATGATGATAACCCTCCAGAAAATCCCTCAAACTGATGGTCTTGCCCCTACAAACAAAACCCAACTGTCGGAATGGCCCCAGGCCCTCAGGATAAGCTGGATCGAACCTCCCTCTAGATGATGGTGCGCCCTTGCTAGAAACACAAGAATAGTACGGCCTGCTACCTTTTGAAGCACTAGATGGAGATGGGATGAGACTAGAATGGTGTGGAGGAGTCTTTCATCCCCGAGACCAAGCTGTGGAACAAGGTGAGTGGATATTTCACCACTGATTTTCTCACAAGGGTTTGTATAGCAAAACCCCCAAACTGAAT
>ML806507.1:22856-38018 GCA_009831015.1 Picea engelmannii | reverse complement strand
AAGGTCTCCGTAGATTAATAATAATTAATGGAGCAATTGATCCTGATTGATGTCTTCGGGTCTCAATAGGAGTGGGTCGTTATTAGAGTCCTCCCGACTTGTGTCTCCCGTAGAGGTCATGATTGTCCCTGATTTTGTAGTACATGGTGGTATGGCTTGTGTCGTTTGCTTGGGTTGGGAGGGATGTAGATACCTTCAGTGGCCTTAGTATATTGTCTGTGAGTTCTTCTGCGTCAAGAATCTAGTGTCGTATCAAGAGTCTCGGGCCCTTTAAAGGCAGGGTTTCCACTCTTGCGACACACCTGAGGGGATTACTAGTTTCTGCCTGAGCAGTCGGCCAGGAGCCTGTCTAATCTTCTTTCGAGAAGACATAAGACTAAACGCCCTGCTTTCCTGTGCAGAAATAGTAACCCTAACACCATGGGTTCTTCCCTCTGTGTTCTGACTGTGCAACCCCAATATGTCTTAATGTTCGTGTTGTGCGCCTCATGCCTATGGTCGTATCTTGTTGCAGTTATTCCTTGTGAGCCTTCAGTCTTCTTGTGCTGGACATCGTGGTTGCATCTTGCTGGTTTTCGAGTGGCGACGTGGAGTCCAGTGTGTCTGTTTCCCCACCTACACGCGCGCACACACGGTTAAAACAAAAAAAAACTTGCACCTGTTGTCAGAGTAGTTGTCCTTAACTAGGAGGGTTGTTACAAAGGAAAGATCGTGGAACCGGAGTTTGAAGAAGGAAAAGAGAAGGAATCGCAAAACGTTGCAGTTATGGAGAAGTTCAAAGACAGTGACATCAATTCCATGAGTATCATAGTGGACTCTATAAAAGACCACTTGATACCCTACATCTCCCATCTTGACTCATCTAAAAAGATGTATGATGCCCTAACAAACCTCTTCTCAGTAAGAAACATTAGACAAGTAATGAGTTTGAAGAATAGCTCTGTGACATGAAGATGAATGATGATGACAACATAACATAATGCTTTGTGAGGATCTCTAAGTTAAGAGATCAACTACAAGCTATTGAAGAGATCATCTCAGAGAAGGAACTAGTAAATATAATAATCAACGGTCTTCCCAAAACATGGGATGCATTTTCCGTAAGCATGAACACAAGGAAGGAGTATCCTACATTTGAATAACTTTGGACTTGTTGTGCACAAGAAGAATCAAGGATTAGTGAAAAAGAGAAACCTCAAAAGAAATACAATGATCAAGCCTTCACAACAAAATTCAAGAATTTCAGGAACAAAAATAAGTTTAGTTCAAGGAAGAAGCCTAATCAAGAGAAAGATATGTCATAAATACAATGCTTCAACTTTCGAAAGTATGGTCACTACAAGAATCATTGTCTCGAGATGAAGAAAAGGAAGGAGACGCATGAATCATCATTTTCCAAAGAAAATGAACCTTCAAACAAGATTAAGCAGGATGAAACATACTTCTTCTTCTAATACAAGGTAAACAACACTTTTCATAGTTCTTGTACATACCATGTTTTACGTACATATCTTGCATATATATTTCTTAGAAGATAATATGTTCAAAGAGAAACTATACTTATGGAAGAAAAACAAGATAAGGATTTCTACAAGTCAGACAATACACATGAAAGGATGAAGTACATCAACAACCCCTGGTAACAATTCATGTAGAAGTTATTATCAGAATCAATCTTAAAGAAACCTAGAAGAAGTAAAGACAGAAAGAAGTCAACAATCAAGAGGAAATTGGAAAAATATTTGTGACACTTTTCATAAGGCAGTAAGGATGTAGAATGAAGCATGGACTCTCCTAGATCGAGGGAGCCGATTATATTATCAAAAGAAGAACATGCATTCATGCATGAAGCAAGGATTAGGAGGGAGCTAATACTAAATCATATGATCCATTGAAGATGATGAAGTATCTTTCCATGGTAGCAACCATAAAAAGTAACACGTGTTCAGTGTGACTTCAGAAGAAGTCTTCTTCGAAAATAATCCTTAAAGTAATCCCTGGTTGTCCATCCACATCCATGATCCTATGATGAAAGAAAGAAGTTAGAATCTTCAGAGCATGGAATCTATAGAAAACTCCATGAACTCAAGAGATAAAGAGAAACATGAAGATGAACATGAAGAATTACAAGAGAGAAAGAAAATATAGAACAACCAATCAGTGTAGGGTAAAATCATGAATCTGGGTAACACTTTCGTGACAATCGGGTCTCCAAAATTTCTAGCAGCAATTTTTCGGCCGAACAAATGTTTCTTTTGGCTGAAATCTTTTTCAGCCGAAAATTTTCACGTCAAATTTAATGGTTCCCTCGAAATTCATGTACAGTGTTTTTTGGATGAATTATTTTCCCGTGGTAAGCATATTTCGGCCAAAACGTTTATTTTTAACGGATTTCGTTAAAAACTAGGTTTCGGCCGAAATATTCTTTCGGCCAAAAACTTGAAAATGGGATTGTTTGCAGGAAACTGTAAATTCTCTCCATCTTACTTCATGTTTGGAGGTAGCGGACTCCTACAAATACTCAGAAATTAGTTGGAGAATTGATACCGACATTTTTAAAATTGAATCTACTTTCATTGGGTATAATTTGTTTTCATTTTCATTGTTTTTATCTAATTTTATTTAATTTTATAAAAAATCACTGCATAATATTTTTAGGTGAGATTATGATTGGGTGAAATAAAATATCCATATATCTAAAAATACACAACGGAAAATTATGGAAAATGTATATTCATAATTGTTAAACTGTTCTCTTCAAAAGGGTATTTTTAGATTTTACTTTTAAGTAAAAATTAAGATAGATACAAGGTGTAGAAAAACACGTGTTTAAAATCTACAACGTTTTCATCTTGGTCAACTTCAAAAAACTCTAGAAATTATAATATTCATCCGTTAGATTCAAAATTATAGTCATCATAAAATAGAGTCTATAGATTGTTGTAGTATATTTCATTTCTTAAAAACATAAGTTTAATAATAGATACATTGTTGTGGAAAACAACAACTCATTACCATTCCTTTCATGTTTAAGGAACATACTGTTAAACAATTGTCAAATTGACATATCAAATCTTGATAAAAAAAAATTGAAAAATAGTCATTAGAAATATAACAAAATTATTCACAAGTTTTGTTTTTACTATAAAGTGAAATTCTAAATAAAAAAAATACTTTTGTATGCCAGAAGTTGAAGAAATTGTGAACATATAGTTTTTGTTGTCATAAAACTAGCAAAAGTGTTACCCATCTTCATGATTTTACCCTGTATCGAGAATCACAAGACTACTAGCCTAATATGAACTCACTAAAATCAATCAAGTAGAGGAACTGAAAGTTGTGATGAAGAACAGTGTATGGAAGACTTATGAATGAAAGCATTGTGAGATCCAGAACTAGAGGTTCTCCCAGATGGAGGGAGAAGACTATGATGACTGTTTGTTCCAAGTAAACTAGACATACCTCTACATGAGCCATTATATCATTTGCAATATCCATGGGTTGGATTTTATATCAGATGAATACAAAGACTATTCTCCAGAACAATTGAACAAAGAGTGTATGAAGAGAAACCTCAAGGATTTGAGGTATACCAGAAAGAGACCCTTGTATGCAGATGGAAGAAGACAACTTGGTAGAGAACCTCCAATGCACATCAGAAGCGTGGTGAAAATTTTCTATATTATATCAAACTAGTTACTCAGAACTCCAGAATGATGGATTGCCAATCCATGACAAAGATCTCATGATGACAAAAGAAGTGCCACATGGATATGTTCTAGTTTGAGCCTTGTCACGATGATTACGAGCTAGCAGGAAACAAAAGAGTTGAATTCAACTATGATATACTATAATTATCAAAGTTATATTAAACCTTCAGAGAAAAACCAATGCTCCAGAAAGATCGAAGTACATTGAGATCAAGCATTACATTCTCCGTGATGAAGTCCAGAAAAGAGAAGTGGTTTTCCAATATATATATCTCCACATATGAGCAGATAAGCAGACATTTTGGTAAAGCCTCTGTCCAAGATGAAAGAGTTTGTGTACTCAAGTTGGAGCTCGTGGAGGCGATTTCCTCATTGAAAGAGGAAGAGATGACTCCCAGGATGGGAAGGAGCACTGGTGTGTTATTGACTTATCGACAGTCATTTTTAGTTCGAAAAATGGTCTAGGATGAGAAGTTCCTTTCTAGTTTGGAAAGTGGTTTGAGATTTCTGACAGACAAGCATTTTCTAGTTCGGAAAATGGTCCAGATCGAACGGTTATTTTTGTAATGAAAATGGTTCGATGGATTGTTGATGTACCATAGACAACGATTTCCCTTGTGGTTAACATAGGGAATGGTCTAGGACAATCTCTCTTATTGATGGTCACTCTTAGTAGTGGTCAAGAAGACTGATCCGCTTCGCTGGAAAGTCATTCTTTCGAAGCTCACAGTTGTGAGCAGTTTCGAAGAATGGTTCATTTTGGAGGTTGGTGCAGGACAGCCATTTCCTTAGGAAATGGTCTGAACAGTCATTCCCTAGGGTAGATTCATTCTCTCAAGGTTTCACTTTCTTTAGTGCCGGAGGAATGGCCCATATAGGTGAATGGTCCAGGTTCAACAATCCGGGATAGGCATTCCCTAGGGCAGATTCATTCTCTCTAGGTTGCACTTTGCTTAGTGTTGGAGGAATGGCCCAAATAGGGAATGGTCCAAGCTAAAAAATTGGGACAGTTATTCTTCCTTTGTTGAGAAGAATAGTCCAGATAACTCATCATTGATGTTTTACCTTATGAGGGTAGATGCTCTTCCAAATCTCACAGATGTGAGTGGAAGATTGGCCCAAATGATTCAGTTTATATCATAACAATGTTTTATGTGCAAGTTGATATCAGATGATATGATTGTTATGGAGATTGTATGTCTCCGAACAATAGATGTATACTATTGTGGTGTATGTGTTCCACTGATTTTGACTATATTTCACTAATCAAGTATCTATGTGCTACTTGGTGTGGTAGTGTACCACTGGATAGTAATTGTGTACTACTATGGATAGAAACAATTGTGTTCTATTGAATGACATTGTTTCGATTGCCTTGAAGACTATCAATAGTGTTGGAAAATGTTTATCAACTAGATGGACTATCAATGGACAGAGATTTCCCAGACAGAAAATGGTCTAGGACATTTATTCTTCTAGGACATATGTCCAGATTAGAATAATGGTTCTTGTGTCACTCTGTGGAGTGAGTGACTTATCCAGCATCATGTTTGATTACTCAGATGGAGTATGGTTTCGAGAGATGATGCAACTGATGACACTGATAGTGATGATTGTGCTCATGATCTAGTCATGAGATAGGTTATACGACTATGTTGATGCTACCGGGTGAATGGTATGTTTGTGCTCAATACCATTACCTTCAATTCCTCCCTAGCTAGGAGGGAGTGTTTATATTATGGTAGTTGCAGGAGGTATTTACCTCCTCGTGTAAACCTGACAAGAATAGAATATTTCAAGAAGTAAGAAGAAACCCTAATTAGTTGGTTAATAACCGTAGAAGACAAGTCAAATCAAGAGGATAACTTGTATTAGGTTATTAGCCTCCAAGAGAAGAAGTTGACTAAAGGAAATATTATATACTAAGTAAATAGGCACCCAAAATGAGAAGTCATCCCAGGCAGTTTGCTAGATTTAGTATAAATACAGGAGGCCAGTCTTCATTCTGGTAGGCATTCTTAGAACTGCAGAAGGAACACTTATGTGCACTGCAGTTGGCCAATTTATGTGCAAGTTTGGAGGAGAGTTTTCGTTGCAGCTGCTGCAGCTATCAGATTTCAGTTTTGGCTTGGACTATCTCTTGGTTATGGTTTGGACTCTCTGATCAACTCTTTCTTGGTGCGCTATCCTTGGAGAAAGGTGTGCCACCCTTTGTTTGGTTATCTAGCCTAGGGTTTTCTTTCATAATGATTCTCTGTCAAGGTTAAGGTGCTTGGGGGTGGCTTCAACCTATGGTTGAGTGACAATAGTGATGTTTTCTATGGTTAAACGAGCACATCCATTAGATTCTAACACCTCTCACTCGTGCTTTCTGCCAACCCTGCATGAGTAATTTGTTGAATTGTTGAAGAGAAAAGGCACCTTCAAGTAGGAATCGTTGTGTCGTTATTGTGTGAAAGTTTCCTGTGTGTAGAGGCAATCGTTGTTAGGTATTGTGTATTGCTGCCTTGCCCATAAATTGTTGAAGAAGGAAATTATGCTTGATCGGTGATTAACACATTGATTGTGAGATGAATTTTTTTTGTTTAGTAGTTGATGTCAAAGTCACTGCTAGAATCCATCGTGGAGAGAGCACCTAGCCTCAACACGTGGAGATGTTGTTAGTCATTACAGTCTTTCTTGCTCGAATTTCCAATTGATATACTTCCAAATTCGACAGAGGTTGCAATTGAGAATCAATTATAGTCATGAAACCTCATCTAGTCGTTGGAATTATAACAATCCTCATAGTTATGCTACTAACGAGCTATAAGCTCTTTTATTTTGATCGTTGGCAATTTCATTCGTTTCTATGAACAAACATACATCTAATTCCTCTTCTATATTGGATCCCAAGTTTTTCCGAAGGATATCAAGTCTGATAAGAGCACACACTTCTAGAATTTCATGTATTGAGAAGGGGATCCTCCTCTAGTTCATAATGGACCCTGCATGAGTATATATTCAACAGAAGGGCATTTTATTTTCCATCTAGACTTGAAGGAGATTCATCGTTGAGGAGTTGTAGGGTTGCAACCTGTGGTGCTATCTCAAGTTCTCCTACATGAGTGTTGATTTGATGGCCTTCTGGATAAGTGCCATTGTCATAGAGAGGACAGATGACCCAACATGGAGGTATCCTACAAGAGTGTTGATTTGATGGCCTTCTGGATAATTGTCATTATCTTAGAGAGGAAAAATGACCCAACATGGAGGTGTTATAGCGAAGTGAGGTGTACGTGCCGATTCAGTTGGACTCACACACCCTCCAATCTGAGATTGAGTTGTGAATTAGCAAGTATTGTTATTGATATTTTTTGGTTTGAAGCTGATAGAATCGTGACTATATTATAATATTATAATGTGAGTCATAGATGTAATTGAAATAAAGTATACGATATTTTGATGTAATGGTCCTAGAGAATTCTTAAGCATGTACCTCCTATAGGTTATGTACATGAGCCATTGTATAACCCCCTAATGTGAAAATTTTGTGGTGATCTAAAAACCACTATGTAAAGGATCATTTGTGGTCAAAACCACTTGAGAGAGCATGGTTACAGGTAATCCAAGAAAACCTGATGCATGGTTCAGGGTAATCCAAGAAAACCCAGAGCATGGTTACAGGTAATCCAAGAAAACCTTATGCATGGTTCAGGGTAATCCGAGAAAACCCAGAGCATGGTTATAGGTAATCCGAGAAAACCCAGAGCATGGTTATGGGTAAGCCGAAAAAAAAAACCTGGTTTGATGATGATGTGATGAAGGGGGAGCTAAAGATAAAAGTACAGGTATGAGGAAAAATGGTTGAATGAACCATGTAGCTGAAAATGATTCCTAGAGAACTGGTGGTTACAATGGCTGACGACCCATGTATTTCAGTAGATGGATTTATTTTTATATGGACTTCAATAATGAGATGCAAGTACTAAAGATGTGACCACATAGATATTTAGATAAGTATTCATTAAGGGAAAGTTTTGGAATATATAATTCCTTCTTATCTAATATGTTTGCTAATGTATTGAGAAGTAGAGTCAATCTCTACGTGAGTTGTGTGATCTTATTCTTAGGAAGTTGTTTGAGAGTTGAATTTGTGAGATCCATGTTTAATGTGTTGTTGAGATATTATCTTAACCTTTCCATTTATCTTTGGAATAAGTTAGATCTTATAACAACGATATGAACTCTATACATTAGAATTACATTGTATTGTATGTATTCAATAATTCAATAGAACTTGATTTCACAATCATTTGTCTCTACTCTCATTTTATCATTTTGAAATAAAATTATGAATCACATATTTCTAAGTGAATCAAATAATTTGAATAAATTTATTTACCATATATAAATAATAACAATTATTTTTCACCATATATAAATAATAACTTTTATTAAATTATGACTTAAAAAGCTTCCAAATCGATTCACCCACATGTTACTAATTAGTATTATGATAATATATGCCCACCATCTATAACTAATAACTTCCATGGAATTATAACTTAAAAGTTTTTAAATAGATTCAACTACTTATTCTTTTTAATAATATATGGTAATTTATTAATAAAAGTAATTTAGAATTGTTAAACCTCTTTAAAAATGGAGAAATCCAAATTTTTAATACATTTTTAATTTAATTTAAATAAATATAATTCAAATTATATGTAAAATGATTTATTAATAATAGATCAAGAAGTTCGTTATCTTACAAATAATTTAACAATCATTAAAAATATATGTTTGTAAAATATTTAAATAATATCATAATTGTTGTGAAATATCTCAATATCATATTGAACAATTTTCAATTACAATGTTGAATAGATTTCTTTAATTTAACTTCATTGGTTATACTTAAGTAAAATCAAACCATAAAAAAAACATATATATTTGTTAGGTACTTGTAATCACTCTCTTGGAGTGAGATGTATATCTTATATAACAAGTATATGGTTGTAACATTTAATAAAGAAAGGTATGGATATCGCTTATTTGGTTATATAATTGTGGTGTGAAGTTTAGTAATTTGTGTTTTTAATTTGAAGATTAATTAGATATGTTTAGTAGTTTGTGATATAATAAGTATATGGTTGTAATATTTAATAAAAGTATGGATATTATTTATTTGGTTACAAAATTGTGGCGTGAAGTTTAGCTATTTATGTTTTTTATTTTAAAATTAATTAGATATGTTTAATAGTTTGTGAGCTTGTGACCTAGTTTTTTATGTGTTTAGGATGAAAGCTTCATAAAATAAATTGTAGTGAATTTAAACAACAATTGTGTTGGTGATAATGTTCATTATTCAAGTAAGCAAAATGTTATATATTTAAAAAGAATTTGGCATAGAACTATTAAACCATGTATATCAAGAACTTTTTAGATACTTATATATTATTAAATAGTTATTTATTTATATGATGTTTAATAAATTGATAAGTTTATATAAATATATCACAAATTTAAAAAACCAAAACTCACCCTTGCCAAACAAGTCCACCAGGTCCAACAAATACCAAGAGACTTTCACCAAGGAAGGGCCTTCTCTTCTGCCTTAGCCCGCGGGAAAGAGTACTGAGCTCAGTTTAAGCGGAAGCAAAGGTGGGAACAAATGCGGATACGGTTTACCTCGTGTACTCGAAACTAGTTTCAGACGGCATAAATGCGAGGAGGATGTATAACTAATATGGGATCTTGCGGAACAGGATTTGATTCTGCAAGCGGTTCAGTACGAACGAATGAATTTCAACTTTTAAAATATATTGAAATACATAATTCTTACTTTATGTTATACATTGTTTTATAAAATTTATATTTATTTAAATTATACATTATTGTATGAATACAAGTTGTTGTTGATATATAATATTTTCATATATCTTAATTAACTAGTTGATTAAATAAAATAATAAATAAATATTATTTTATAAAATTCATATTTAATTAAATTATATAATATTTTATAAATATAAGTGGTTGATATATAATATTTTCATTTATATTAATTAATTAGTTGATTAAATAAAATAATAAATAAATATTATTTTATAAAATTCATATTTAATTAAATTATATAATATTTTATAAATATAAGTGGTTGATATATAATATTTTCATTTATATTAATTAATTAGTTGATTGAATAAAATAACAAATACATATAAAAATAATTATGTATAAAAATATGTATGTAATAATTATATATTTTTAAATATTTATTATGTAAATTTATTTATTTCATTGTTATTTTTTGTTTTTATTATCAGTATTCATGAGTATTATTTTAAAGTTGATATTTGAAACTCTAATTTATTAAAAAAAAAAATCTAATCCTTAAAATAGGTAGAAATATGTAATTTTGGAAAAAAAAAGTCATATAAAAATTGTGACCTCCAAATTAATTTACATTAAAAAGAATATAGAAAAAGGCTTTTTTAATAAAAACTTACAAAGCGTTTCCAATTTAAACTTTAGAATTGTGAGTGGAATACTAGAAACATGAATTTAAGACTTTTTTTATTGAAATTATAAAATATTATATGTTTATGATTGTAATTGGTCCACAATATGTTTTTTTGTACAATTCATTTATGGCATATTTGTGGAGTCACATACTCACAAATGACTTTACTTTGTATTATAATATCATTCAGATAAAAATAAATAAAAAATGTTGAATCTCACTTTGTAGAGGAGAATGTTGAATCTAATTATGTAGAGGAGAAGTATATATGATAGTTTTACCAAATAAGTTAATGTTCAATTAGAAGTAGTTTTAGGTTTTACTCAAAGAATAAAATGCACTTTTAATCTAAAGAGTATTCATAAGAAAGCCAATATCCCTTATGGTCATGGGAATCATGTGCTTTTCAATATCTGATATTAATCTCATATATAAAACCAAATACCATTCTCAATTACAATTTCTCCTTTTATATAAAAAAAAATATTCCATAAATCATTAATTAATAATATGTTATAAAAAAATATTATCCATAAAAAAATTATAATTTTCTTTTTATTATGGAACTATTTTCAATGCACTCCTTAAGAAGTGATAAAGATATGGATTTTAAATCAATTAGAAAGAAAATGTTAATTATAAGTTTTTTTTAATTATTTATACACATTTTCATGTGACATGATCTAATAACTAATTATCATTCAATTATTTGTGTAGTTTATAAAGCTACATTAAAAAGTCTCTTAAATTAAAAAAATAATAAATATAAAAACAAAGTTGGTTAAGTTAAAAACACTTCACATGAAATGAAATAATAAAAAAGATTACACCTTAAAAAATTATATATATATATATATATATATATATATATATATATATATATATATGTGGGGCATACAGTAAGTTAATTGTATACTACACATATGTGGCATAAACTACGTGATAAAGCTTTTAACATTTAGCTATCACAAATAAACGATCATAAAATAATTACAAAGAAACGATTTTTTTATTAAATAAATAATTTATTATGAAATAAATGTTGGATAGCATAATTAGTGAGATTTGTACACACTCTCCGACCATACAAATTAAACATAATTAATAAACAATAATATCTATTTTAGTAGGGTGGATCCTTCCTCCTCTAGAATAAGCAAGAAACATAATTAATAAACAATCATATCTATTTTAATAAACTGGATCCTTACTCCTCTAGAATATAACATTAGCTTTGTGAAATGAAAACAATTTAATGTATCATTTTGTTTTTGTTATTGCTTTTTTATTTATACATATTTAGTGGTAATTAGGTTATAAATGTTCATAACTACTAAACTAACTATAAGAATTTATAGCAACACATTTTTATCTAGAGAATTACATATTTGAGCTAGTTTAATAATCAAAAAAATAGTTACATAGATGTTTCCTTTTGTGATTCAAAATCACAACATTTGTAATAACTCTTCAAGCTATTTCTTTTAATACAAAGCAGAGCATATTTAAAATCATTTCAACTTTGTATTGATGACACAAAAAAGCTTGAACAAGGGTTTGGAGCCTACAATGATGAAAAAAATGATGCTACAATCCCATATTATAGTAGTGTTTACAGGTTCCACATCACGTAGCCCTCAATCTTATATTTTATGTAGAAATCAGTTATATAGATAGCACATCCTTGTTGAACCACCCCACTTAAGCTCTCTAGGAAATCAAATTCATATCCCTCCCCCAACAATAACATTTTTTATTCCTTAAAAACCATGTTTAAAATAAAACATCACAAAGTGATTTTCTATCATTATATGGACCATTAATGTTTACTAGAGAATATGTTTTTCATGTCTCTAGTGAATGTAGGTCAATATATATATTCCTACAAGAATCATACAGTGCTTAGTAATTGTAAGGATTTATTTCACCCAGTCACCACTTTGCCTAATCTACCAATTGCATCTAAATCTGAAAATCCCAAATTTTCATGAGCACAATGAGTATTCTTTTTATCTTATCTCCTTTAGTGATAGTGTACTAAAGTAATATAATGCCTAGCTTATACAATTTTGCCAAATGTTCTAAGGATTGTTTTTAAGAAAGGAACCCAAACCCATTTCATATAGGAAGGAAACTGACATATTTTTCCCTCTCTAATTCGAATTGGATCCTTGCCAAAAAAAAGTCTTTGTAAACTTTGTAAGAAGCATTTGATTGTTTTTGGAAAAGTTGAGAAAATGTTCAAAATTCACTTGGAAGTTGAAACAAACCATTGTGATGGTTGGCGTTCCAAGGAAACCCATCAAAAAATGAAGGTTGTGATGAACAAGAGATGGAAGGGAACAAAGAGGAGAAAATGAAGAAGGAAAGTAGTTGTATAGATGAGAGCTTAAAGKACCAATCTACTTGTTYARAGTCAAAGGAAAATAARAYATTGAGTCTATCCTACAATGAGTGAAGATTGTTGTTGAGCCATGACYATCTACAGATTTCCTACCAGTGAGTAAGAGTACACTAAATATTTGTATAGCTCACCCTTTGTAATCCCCTAGAACCTAGTTTTCCCATTTGGATYTCCAATGTAAAAATAATATTTGTTGTCTCATGGTGTCAATGGTTGTGTATACTTGTTGTATTTTTTGTTTTAATCTGTTCTTGCATTCTATGTAAACTAAGAAAACAATAACATAGCTACATTGTAATCTTAGCTCTATTTAATGGTTTAAATGATTTCTTGAGTGTTGGGATCGGTTGAGTGTATTTTTAATTCACTATTTAACCACATTCTACAGTCAATATTGCAATTAATTTAGCTTCCTGGGTGTTATTATTTTGTAGTGGGTTTGTATGAGTACACAAAATTTTGGTTATTTAAATAGTACCATAAATTGTAATCACCCATTATTCACTTATTTGACCACCAGAGGATAGATACAACATTGCCACATATCTTCCATTTGATGTGTGGAGAGAACTTGTAGCTTGAGAATAGATTTGGAGAGACTTCATTAAATAGAGGTATGTCCATTGAAGAAAGCAACCAAGTAGTGAGCCATATATGAAATAGAGCCATAATTTTTTTATGTAAGTTTGTGATTAGCAACAAAGAGAATTATTCATTATGTATAGACCTGTGTTGATGAAATGGATCAACCATATGCATATTATTTATAGTCATATGGTAGAAGAGAAGGTTCATCAAAGACTTTGAAGTAACTGCCATGGTCAAATCCTCGAAGAGGGAGAAGCTAGAATGAGAGAATTGAACAGGTAGATATAAGAGGAAAGTTGGTATTGGAGATAGAAAGAAGATGATCTAGAAAAATAACTTGCAAAATGTGAGGACTCCTTCACCACCATGATGGAAGAACTAGACGAGAGAAAATTCTAGCTCTTGCAATTGGAGGATAAATTCACCGAGTTGGATGATTAGCAAGAGGAGAGGTTCACCAAAGTGACTACTCAACTATACCAAGTTTTTGTAGAGCAAGAGAAGACAACACCATGATGGAGTTAAGCATGTTAAACTCACCTTCAAAAATACTTCCTAAAGAGACCTTCAATGAATTTGAAAAGAACACTAGAGGCATTAGTTCCAAGTTCATAAGGAAAATGAGTTATGATATCCAAGGGATAGGTAAGTAAGGCCAAGGGATTTTGATCCCCATTGTAGCTCAGCAAAGGCCTAATCATGAAGGCCTAGCATTCAAAATGGTTTCTTCCATGATTCCTCAATAGCTTAGCTAGGACCAGGCATCTTTATGCCATCCTCGCTTGAGTCGATGGTGGTTATGACTTGATTTTGAAGAAATTTTAGGTAACCTCTTGTCTTCCATGTTGTTTAACTTGTTCTTATACATTAGGTATCTAGTCATAGCCATGCTTTGAATGGGGGAGGGGATTGTTTCTAAGAGGAGGATGGGATAGGGTGTATTTCCTTTAATTTTGAGATTATAGGTTCTAAAATTCTTTTGTATTTTCTCTATCTTTCTCCAAGATTTATGAGAGATACTACAACCCTAGACTTCACATCCATAAAGAATAACAGGTGTAACAAGAGTCTCAAAGATGAGTTTATTCTTATCCCAACTCCAAAGATTAGCTGATTTACAATTGTTTTCAAGCCCATAATAAGCTTTCCATCTCCCAATAATCCTTTTCTCAATGCTCTAATTCGAATTGAGCTTTTGTTGAATATCAATTCCAAGATATTTGTATGAAGTCACTTCCTCCAAGTTGTTGTTGTCATATACAAAGGTATCATAAGGGATCTTATTGGATTTAATAATCATGACCTTAGTCTTATCAGTATTAACAGTCATACCCATATTGGAGGAAAAATCCTTGAGGATTCTTAGTTGGTTTTCAAGATCATGGGGACTCCTTGCCATTAGAACGATATCATCAGCATAAAGAAAAAAATTGATGACTATACCAGTGAGAGTAGGGCCGACACAACCTACTTTTTCCAAGCATTCTTCTAACTTGTCAATGTATATGCCAAAAATGGTAGGGGGCAAGGGACAACCTTGTCTCGCTCTGATATTGTAGTTAATCTCTTTTGACTAGCCCTTAATGTTTTTTAACTTAGCAATAACATTCTCATACATCCTTATTGCAACATCCCTCAACTCGAGAGGCACTTTTATCTCTTCCAACCTATTCCAAAGGTTTTTCCTAGGAACCATGTCAAAAGATTTTCTAAAATCAACAAAACAACAAAAAAAATTGGTTTTAATATTGTGGAACTCCTTTGCAATGATCCTCAATAAGCGTAAGTAATTCGGTCTTAGTGGACGTTAGTCATCATCATCATCATCACTAATATATTAGTATATTACTTTATTAATGCATTTATACATTATTAAATAATTAATATAGTAATAAAGTAATATATTAAGAATACATTGTTAATTAATACATAATGTATTAATAATATATATA
>ML806507.1:0-22239 GCA_009831015.1 Picea engelmannii | reverse complement strand
CATTAATAAGGTAATGATACATTAATATAACATGTAATAATACAACACATTAGAATAATGTATGTAATTATAATGTTTAAATATATTATACTTAATATATTTATATATTATTAATTAATAAGTTAATGTATTAATCAAGTATTAATAGTATATTATTAAAGTATAATAAAAATCCATGGTATGGTTAAGAGTGATAGCCTATGCTTGATCATGAGGATGGTTAACTATGGTAGGCCATGACTTCATGGTTGACCATGATTGTCACTATGGTTGACCATTAGAGTGGTTGACTATGCTTGACTCTAATCATGGTTGATATGGTACATTATGCTAGATCATGACCATGGTTAACTGGAATTGATGATGACCATGACAATGACTATGGATGATCATGAATATGGTTGACCATGACCATAACCATGGCTATCGATGACCACAAATGGCCATGCCCATGACTATGCATGTTGTATGATATATATATATATATATATATATATATATATATTGAGAAATGTTTGTGACATTGCAACATTGAGAATTGTTTGTCACAATGCGACTTTGGGAAATGTTCGTCACAATGCGACGTTGGAAAATATTCATCACAATGAGACACTGGGAAATGTTCATCAAAATGCGACATTGGAAAATGTTCTTCACCTTGCGATGTAGGGAAAGTTTCATCATAATGTGATGTCGAGAAACACTTCATATATTGTAGAATTGTCTTTTAGTTTTGCAACATTGGGAAATGGGTGTCACAATGAGACATTGCAAAATGTTTGTCACAATGAGATGCTAGGAAATGTTCGTCACATTGCGATGTTGTGAAATGTTCATCACAATGCAATATTGGGAAATGTTTGTCACATTGCGACGTTGGGAAATGTTCATAACAATGAGAGATTGTGACATTGAAAAATGTCTGTCACAGTGAGATGCTAAGAAATGTTCATCACATTGTGCGTTGGGAAATGTACATCATAATGAGACGTTGGGAAATGTTCATCACATTGCGACGTTGCGAAATGTTCGTGAGAAAGAGACATTGGGAAATGTTTCCCAGAATGAGACACTATGAAATGTTCGTCACAATGCGACAGTGGGAAATGTTCATCACAATGAAACGTTGGGAAATGTTTTTCACAATGCGACATTGGGAAATGATTGACACATTGCAATGTTGGGAAATGTTCGTCACAATCTGACGTTGGGAAATGTTCATTATAATGTGATGTCGTGTGATCCATATTTATGAGCGGAACAAAATGAATAACATATTGAATACAATAACACAGAGATATGGAGAAAAACAATAGATATCCAGTGAACAATAACTTCTATTGAATAAATAAAATAGGTTGAAACTGTAAAACTACAGAACTGATAACTACTTACTTGAATGGTGGTAGTTATCTCTAAGAAGAGATGTGGATGTTACGCGCATCCATCTGAGCATAGTGATTACAATGAGGCTCCGTAGGAATTTTTAACATTACTCATGAATTCCAAAACCCTAGACATCCACAAACCTAACCCTAGGAGATGAAACGCCAAAAGTTATGTGGGTCTTGATGGGTAAGTTGGTACCTCAACTTCCTGGGGTCGTAATTTTTGCATGCGATCTTAGTTTTAGGCGCGTGATGATGTTGGAAATGTATTTTCAAGAACTACACATTATTCCCTCAAACTTTGACTATGTGTATAGTTTGAATGTGGCAGGCCAAAAGAACATTGTTTATGTCCCCAAAACGGCCCTAGAAGTACATAAAGATGTACTGACATGAAAACTTCCAAACTAATCCAATTGGATTAGGTGGGAGGCCACCAATATCCACCTAGAAGTTGTGTAGGGCTTCAGACAACCCTGAAAGTGCAGAACCCACAATTACAAGGAATTAAAGAAGAATTTGTTGAACTAAAACTATCAAAAGGAGCCAGTTGGAATAGGTGGGTGGCCACCAATATCCACCTGGATCAGTCCTCTCCCTTAGGAAGCAATTTTCTCCATTATGTGGAGTTCCCCCATTAGGTGAGGAAACTTTTGTTGAATTTCGCCCCGGGTGAGCCACCTTCCATGGTGTAGGAGTTTCCCTGCCTTGACAACCCGATAAATCTAGGTCCTCTACTGGTGAGTGCCCTTGACCTGTGTTTCCACTATCTAATTAGTGGATTCTTGTTCCATGCAGTCAAGGTTGATATATGTTGGTGTCAGTTGTTCTGTGATCTCTGAGGTGTCCAATAATGATGGAAAATATGGTCAAAGGAGGTCCACATTGAACATTGGGTGTAAGCCAAGGAAGGTTGGAGTGTTGAGCTCAAAAGAATTGCTACCCACAACCTTGGTGATAGTGTAAGACCCATAATGAAGTGGGTGGATCTTCCAATGGGTCCCTGTAAGGCACTCTTTCTACAAATGTAACCAGACCTTATGTCCCACTTGAAACTTGTGTAGTACCCGATGTTGATCATGGCTTTTTTTGTACTTAGAATTGGATTTCTACAAAATCTCATGGACATGTTGGTGGATGTGTTGAATCCACTCAATGAATTTGGTGTCTTTGTCAGCTTCAGATTTAAAATGGGAAGAATTTGTCTATGTTGTTGCAAGAGGTAGTGCAACATCAATGGGACCCAAGGGTTGGAATCCCAGCCCACCTGAAAGGGGATATGGCTAGTGGAGCTATGGGGAACCCTGTTGTAGTTGTATTGAATATAAAGAAGACTCCAATCCCATGTATGTGAATACTTATAGTCATACATGCGTAGGATGTGCACAGTCATCCGATTGACGACCTTTGTTTGGCCATCGTTTTGAGGATGGAAGGAAGTGGATTTAGAGAGCTCGGTGTCCAACAATGACTAAATACTTGACCAAAATTTGTTGAGGAACATGATGTGCCAATCAAAGATGATGGTCTGTGGTATCCCAAAATGGACCCACACTTGTTCAAAGAAAATATCGGTAGTATATTCCATTGTGATGCTCTTCTTGTAGGCTATGAGAATGGCCATCTTTGAAAACCGATCAACCACCACCAGTACACAATCATTTCCTTGCTTGGTGGAGGGAAGGCCAGAAATGTAATCCATTGAGATAGATTCCCAAGGCCTCTCAGGAGTAGGAAGATGGGTGTATAAGAATTTCTTATTTATGGTTGCCTTGGAAATAGCACAAGCAATGCAAGGTCTTATATACTTGTTGATGTCCTATCAAATTTTTAGCCAATAAATTTTTTTTTGTAGAGCGGCCACAGTTTTCTCTATGCCAAAATGTCCTGCCATCCGACTGTAGTGATCCTCCCAAATAAGATTTTCATGTTCGCTTGCATGAACACAGAGATGGCCCATATGGCATAACAGTCTGTCCTAAATGTGAAAATCGGTGACATTTGTGCATGTACATAAGAAATTATAGGTGGTGGTGAAGTCTAGATCTTATTGATAAAATTAGGGCAGCTCAGATGCCTCATACCCATAGGAATTGAGCATGGTGGTAAGTGCAACCACGGGAGGTCGAATGAAGAAGTCAGTGACATAATTTTTTCTCCCTGTCTTACACTTGATGTTGAGATGGAACTGATGCAGGTAGGTGGACCAATTCTTATGGTGGTTGTTTTGCAACTTCCCATGTGTTTGTATGAACTACAAAGGCTTGTGATAAGTGTGGATCATTGTCTCCTTTCCCATAATGTAATGTTTCCATTGACGACAGGATTGTACAATGGAATAAATTTCCTTGTCATAGGTGGGGTATTTCTAGACAGTATCTGAGAGTGTCGCACTATGGTATGCTATCAGATGAGCATGTTGAGTGAGAATTGTGCCTACAATGTAGCTGGATGCATCAGTCTCAATCTTGAATGGTTGTTGCAGATCGGGTAAGGAGAGTACTGGAGCTGAGAACAAGAGATGCTTCAGATCATAAAATTCTCGTTGTTGTGCCTTCCCCCACGTGAACGTTTACTTGCCACCTCCCTTGGTCACTTGGTTAAGGGCCCATGCAATATGGGATAATCCCAACATGAACCGTCAGTAGAAGTTGGTAAGTCCCAAGAAGCTTTGAAGCTCAGTTAGTGTGTTCAGGGTTGGCCAGTCGTGAATGACTTGGATCCTAGCCAGATCCACATGTACCCCATGCTCATCAACAATGTATCCCAAGTATTGGACCCTATTCATGCCAAAGGAGAATTTTTCCAGGTTGGCATACAACTTATGTTGCCGCAAAGTACTCAAAACCTAGTGAATATGTTGCATGTGCTCCTCCCATGTTCTACTGAATATGAGGATGTCATCCAAATATACCACCACAAAAGAGTTGGTGAAGGGTCTCAATACATCATCCATCAACCTCATGAAAGTTGCTAGTGCATTTGTTAAGCCAAAGGGCATGACCAACCATTAGAAGAGACCTTCTTTATATTTTAAAGTTGTATTCCATACATCAATTGGCTCGATGGGAACCTAGTGGTATACAGACTTTAGGTCAATCTTGTTGAAGAACTTTTCCCCCTCGATTTAGTCAAGAAGGTCATCAATTTGGGGAATTGGGTATTGGTTCCTAACTACGATTTTGTTTAATTCTTTGTAATCAATGCAGAGTCTCCAGGTCCCATATTTCTTCTACACTAGTACAATCGGGCTTCCACAAAGGGAGGATATGGGTTTGATCTTCCCCTTTTGAAGAGGCTCTTGGATTGGATTCTTGATTTCATCATTTTACATCAACGAGCGACGATAGAATGGTCCATTAGGAAGAGGTGAATTGGGGGTTAGATCAATTGGATGCTTGACTTGGCAGTGCATCAGTACCCAAGTGGGTGAGGAGACGATGTCTTTGTACTCTTCCACGATCTCATACACTTTCTTCTACTGAAAAGAGAGGATCTATGTAGAGGCCATGGATGTGGTGTAAACCTTCTTCTTACTGTGAGCACAGATCACAAAGAAGATGAAATTCTCGGTCTGTGAAATGACCTTATTTTATTTCTTAGAAGATATTAAAGAAATATAGGTAGGAGGTGATACCTCTGGTATTATGTACAATTGAATACCCAAAGTAATAATAACACTTTGGGGTATAGACTCATACACAACATGTCACTTCCACAAATATGGTTGTCCTAAAAGAACATCATAAACTTAAAGGGGAGAAATATCACACAATACCTTGTCTTGGAAGGGCTTGATGTCGTAGGGAAGATGACACTATTGGATGACACATAGATCTCTTCCTTGACGAAGCCAACTGATGGTGTAGGGTTGCAAGTGCGGTGTCATCAGTAAGTCCAGCTGCTTAACGACCTCTGCTGAGATCAGGTTCTTCTGACTACTGCTATCAACATTGAAATGAAGCAGAGCCCCCTTTACCCACATCTATGAGTGAAATATGAATTCCCATTCCTTTGGTTCTTCTGGTTCATTTGGATGGAATTTGGTGGTAGCGACAATGGCATTGGGTTCATTATCAATAATCCTCTTCCCTCCTTCTCGATTTGATTTGGAGTGAGAATCTACCTATGACTCGGAAGCTTTCAGATCGACCACTAGTGACTTGTTGGAGCCTCATTCTTTGATGTTGTGCCAAGGTATTTTATGGTATTCACACCATTTTCCAGTGTCCTTCTTCGACTTGTCATTACCCTTCTTATGTTTTGGCTTGGAATGGTTGTCCTGAATCTTGCCTCTTCTATTTAAATTTATGCTAGATCTTGAAAACATGTCTATAAAACATACCCAATGAGGCAATCTCCAGAAAGTTCATTTCTGTTTGAATGTATCTATGAGTTAAACTATGATATTTGAGCACCAGATGTCATTTAGAGTCTTTGAAACCCAATTTGGTGCACAGGGTATGGAAAATATTGGTGAAATTTGGTACTATCTGGATCCTTTCCTGACGCAGGGTGGTTTGTGTTGTGTAGTGGTCCTCGTAGCTTCCAACAAGGTAGTATTGTTCTTTAATGGAATCCATGAAGGAATACCATGTGGGGGAAACTACAAATATTGCATATTCCTCTATGGACCTTTGCTCAGAGTAAGTATCCCACCAGTCCTTAACATGGGGGACAACCTTAAGGAGTGCAAAAGTAATCTTTTCCCTATCAAAAAAATTGTGGACTGAAAAATACCCTTCGAGTAGATTCAACCATTTATCTACAACATCCACATCTATGAGTCCTTCAAATAATGGAATATAAAAATTTGCATGTACCTTGAAAGGGGTTTCATCCCCGCTTGATGAATATGCATCTCTGGTGGGCAACGACCAAAGGATCTGTGCAAAGTTGTCCCATCATTTCGTTCCTTTTTCACATAAGGGCTTCCTCGAGCAACATTTTAAAAGGATCTCCTATTCCATCATATTTATCTTTGTCCCCCAATGGGTTTTTGTCGGGCTTGGCACGACTGATCTTGCAAAGTCTTGACTGGTTCAATTCCCAACTTCTTGTACCCAGATCTTGTCAGGGACATACACAAATAAAAACAAATGAAGAGCATACCGCTTTGATACCACTAATCCAGATTTATGAGAGGAATGAAATGAATAACATACTAGATACACTAACACAGAGGTATGGATAACAACAACAGATATCCAGTGAAGAATAAATTCTATTGAATAAATAAAATAGGTTGAAATTGTAAAATTGCATAACTGAAAACTACTTGCTTGAATGGTGGTAGCTATTTCTGAGAAGAGATGTGGCTACTACACACATTTGTCTGAGCAGAATGATTACAATGAGGCTCCATAGGAATTTTTAACATTACTCATGAATTCCAAAACCCTAGACATCCAAAATCCTAACCCTAGGAGAAGAAATGCCAAAAGTTATGTGGCCCCCCATGGATAAGTTGGTACCTCAACTTCCTGGGGTCGTAACTTTTGTATATGACCTCTGTTTTAGGCACGTGATAGCCCGTTGGAAAGGTATTTTTGAGAACTACACATTATGTCGTTAAACATTGACTTTGTGTATATTTTGAATGTGACAAGCCAAAAAAGCACTGTTTAGGGCCCCAAAATGGCCATGTAAGTACATAAAGATGTACTGACATGAAAACTTCCAAAATAAGCCAGTTTTATTAGGTGGGAGGCCAATAATCTCCACTTGGAAGTTATGTAGGGCTTCAGAAAGCCAAAAAGTGCAAAACCCACAATTACAAGGAATTATAGAAGAATGTGTTGAACTAAAACTGTCAAAAGGAGCTAGTTGGAATAGGTAGGTGGCCACCAATATCCACCTGGATCACCGGAAAACACATGAAACATTGTAGAATAATCATTTCCTCTTTCAATGTTGGGAAATGGTTGTCACAATGCAACATTGAAAAATTATCTTCACATTGCAACATTGGGAAATGTTTATCACATCGCGATGTTGGGAAATGTTTATCACAATGCAATGTATTGAATCATATTTTACTTTGTCGGCAATTATTTATACTTGTCCTAAGGACATTGATAGAAAATCATCTTCAACTTTGTAGATAATGAATTATACTTTTGATAAGAACATTGATAAAAAAAACATATAATAATTGATACACGTATTAAAGACATTGATAACAAATTTGATTGATATATATGTTGTAGATGATGATTTATATTTGTTCTAAGAACATTGATAGAAAACCAACTTTAAATTTCTAGATGATGATTTATTCTTGTTATAAGGACATTTAACTATCATGACGTTGGGAAATGTTCATCACAATGTTTGGAATCATCTTTTACTTTGTAGACAATTATTTATGCTTGTCCTAAGGACATTGATAGCAAATCATCTTCAACAATGCAGATATTGAATTATACTTGTGATAAAGACATTGATAAAAAAAATCATTCAATAAATTATACACGTATTAAAGAAATTGATAACAAATTTACTTGATATATATGTTGTAGATGATGATTTATTCTTGTTATAAAGACATTTAACTAAACCATGTATGCATCGTATAGTGTATATATTGTACCATGACAAAAACTATGACTAGTATGCATCCATATATACAAAATATATTATGTTAAGATTGCGATATATATATGGTTAAATCACTATACGAAATGTTTTTTCTTGATACCGAAAGAAGACAGGCGATCTGTATCTAGGGGAAACCCTAGCCATAGACTCACATTTACACTAAGGCTATTTGTCTACTCCGAGGGATGGGTTGGGTTTGTGAGCTTCCTCGGGCCTCTTTTCCTTCATCTAGCAATGGATCAATCCATTTTTCCCTCCCTCCTAGTGTCGTCTCATGTGGCGGTCATGAGTTGCATTTGGATTGTGCGGGTTCCCTGAAGGGTGTAGTGTTTTGGGTATTTTGTGGTGTTTCATATCGTAATTCTATTGGCTGGATCGGGGCTCCTTTGTATTTTTCCTTCCTCTCTGAGTCGTCGATTCTTTCTATGTGGATATTTCTCTTCCTCATGCATATTTTTGTGGATTTCCAATTGATTTATCTTCGGTGTCTCAGGGTTGTGTCAGGATTTCATGCATTCCATTGACTTTGGTGTCCTTGGGTTCTAAGGTTGAGTGTCGAGTTTAGCCTTTTTGTAATGAGGGTGCGGTGTTTTTGGCCCCTCTCATTTTCCTGAGAGGTTAAAATGTCGCTCAGATCTGGTCCATCCCACATTTGGGTTCTCTTTGGAGGTTTTCTCTAATCCGCAGTCTTGGCGAGGGTTTTTGGGAGTTTTGTTTTTCTCTCGGGGTTTGCTGGATTGTTTAGGGTTCGATGTATTACTCAGATGATGGTCCTCTTGATCGGGGTTCCGATGCCATGTTGATAAGGTCTATGCTTTTAGGTCCTTAGCTATGGGAGTGCATTGTTGTTGTCAAGTTCAACACTTTGAGGTCCTTCCATTGGGCTTGCAAATTTTTGGTTGATGTTGTCTCGTGGTTTTTCCTGACACCTTCGATATTTGGTGCTGCTCGTATGAGATATTTTTACTTCGCCAGCCTAGTTCATTCGATTTTTGGAGTTTTCTTAAGGGATTGCATTATTGGTTTTATTTTTCAGAGTGGGGGACCTTGATTGTAGGAGTTTTAGCTTCAGTTTTTGTGTCGTCTTTGAGACTGATATTGTATGTTACTTTGTGACTTTTTAATCTCGTTTTTCTCTCTTTTTGGGTTTACATCCTTTCCAAAAGATGATTTTTTCTTTATGCACCTGCAAAATGTAATTTGGTTATCTTCGGATGAACAAAATTACATTTTTTTTTTCGAGGAATATATTCCTACCTTGTGGTCTTGGTAAGATCATTTTATTGAGGTTCTATCCCTTAGTACATTGTGCATTTTATTTTTATGTATTAGTTCTAGTTGTGTTGCATTGTTAATGACCATGAACCTTTCAACATTTATTTTAATTATAAAAATGACATTGACTTATATAATAATATAAATAAATTCATATATATATATATTTATGTTATACTCTTTATATATATATATATATATATATATATATATAAAGTTAGCAATGCATGAAAAAACAATTGCTAAATAAATATGTACAAAGTATAATTATTTTACTATTGAATTTACTAAAGTGCATGTTTAAATACAGTGTTAGCAACATTTCTTGTCTTCGGCATCGGGATGCACAGGTCTGCAGGTTGCACGAGGAGCGCCCAAGCACAACACACGGAAGAAGTCCTTTTCAGGCTTAAAATCAAGCGAGCGGACATTTCATTCTTCAGCGAAAACAATTCAGCGACAGAGCATAACAACGATTGATGGGTAATTGCAGATTAACCGAGTCGCGTCAAGTATAACGCTAAAATTTTTAAGGAAGTCAACAGCCGGAATCCATCGGGAGGCACTCGCGAAGTTACGAGGGCCATTGATTGCAAGCAGTTCAAGCGCAGTGTTATTTCTCGAGCTCGGGGTTCGTGAGTTCGAAGGGTGGACCATATCCCTTTGGTTGCGCAAGATTCCGAGTTATGAAAAGTGTCCGAAGGAGGTCAACCACCGCTGACCATCGCGTCTTGGGACTTCACGAAGGGAGAATGCCAAAGTTTGATACTCCAACTCGCGAGGTCATGAGTAGCAAGAGGCACTAGTACTTGGTCCCTAGCCAACGGTTACATATGGAGAGCGCTGACCAGAAAGGGAGCCTTGCCCATATCGTCGTCTCCGGAAGCGGGAGTTGAAGAAGAGGAACCAAGGGTCTCCGACTCGCGAATCGCGAAATGAAAAGCACTTTTAATGACGGGCCCACAGTATCGCCGAAAGTGTTCCGGGCCGTCCGATCAAAAGAGGGGTACGTGATGCGTGATTAAGTTCTCTCGCCCCTTCGCCCATCGCAACTTCTAAACGCAAGAAGCAGCTCCATATTTCCCCGATGCATGAAATGATGAGATATTTCAAGACCTGGGGCCCACAACATTGTCGGGAGAGTTCAGGACCGTCAGATCCAGAGGGCGTGTGGCGCCAGATTAAGTCGTCTTGGTGTTTCTCTCATCATGATTTCAAGAAGAAAGGATTAGCTCCTTCTGTTCGCGAATGCCGAAAGTGATCTGGGAACAAACATGGGGTCACAGCCCGTGGTCACTTGGGAAAGAAAGGAACTGTGCTGAAAGGGGCCAAAGGTGCCGAATCTAGTCGTCGAAAGGATCGTCTCAATCTCCAGGTACCATCGGATACGATCCCGCTCCCAGCCTTCACTTGGAGTAAATAAAGGCGAGAAGGGGTGGGTGAAACCTATCCTCATGCATTAAGTGTAAGGTATGGAAGGTCTGGCAAGCGGTCCGCTCGAGAGGGTCCTGTGTACCCAGTTCTTCAAAGAAGCCATGCTGAAGTCTTCGAAGAGACAGAGAAGTCTGCACACGCTAGCTCGGCACTTAATGGCTCAGCTACCCTCCCCCTGCAGGGGGCATGCAAAGTTAAGGTGGAGACAGACAGAGAAAGCATGTCTGAATTTGACTGAAAAGACACCGAGCCCTAGGTGACTGGGCACACCTCTGTTGGGCGAATTTTCCTGAGTATATAGGCTCAGTGTTTGTATTTTTGTAATCGATGGATGGTTGAGCAAAGATCTCGACTGTAAAATTTTGATGAAGCACTGGTCGCTCTGGTTTATGTAAAAGCACTTGAGATTTCTTACTTTATGGATGTCAGCCTCTTTTCCATCTCTTGTATACTGTGTTAGAACAGCTTGGAATTGGAGGATCCAGTTAAGTTGTAGCTGTTATAGGATGATGTAGTTTGGATCATTGTAACAGTTACGTTGCTTCTAATCGGTTCTTGTTATTTTCATAGCGTTGAACGAATCGGAATTAGAGGATCCAGTCGAGTCCCTTTTCAGTTCCTCGAAACTCTGGACCAAGAATATCTTGGATTCTGAGTTTTTCATCCTCAAGCTCCTGAAGGCCTTTCGCCTTAGGTAGTCTTACTCGCCCTTCTCACAAGTCTTCCCTCTACCATCCTTTAATCCCTTTATTGACAGAAGTTGGATCAAGACCTCCTTTGCCGCATACATACTAGGTCCAGTCCCCTAAATCAAAGTTTTATCTTCTTGAGTCTTTATCCATTTGATCACCCCATTTATCAAACCGCGACATAAAAGTGATGGGTGTCGGGATCTGCTCCTGCTAGCAATCCAGGAGTGACTTCCAACGCTAACATTTCTGGCTCCGTTTTTGGGGACGAAGTTGAAGATTTTCCATAGGAAGAACGACATTGACCCTCTGATTCTGAAGGTGCATCAGACATCAGAGCCCTTCAATATTGCTACTATGCACCTGGTGACTCCACTGTGGCGACTCCAAGGTTTCCACATCACTGTTTCAGTTATGGCTACTGTTAGCACACCTGAAAGTTGACCCTAAGGAGCTTTCTCGAGAAGGTTTTAGCAGCTGCTTTCTCAGCCTGAGAAGCTTCCTGGGGTAACAACAACATTAGGATCTGGCCTTCGATGGTGAACAAAGACCAGACACATTCGAAGCTGCTCATCTTTCACCTGGCGATTCCATGATTCAAGGATCGATTGGCGACTCCACTGGTTCGATATGGAGAAAATCCTTGCTCGCAGGTTTGCTCCTTTTTATTTTTCTGTTATTCCTGGTTTTCCTAATGTTATCCCCTCTCCGAATGAATGGGGCGATTATTTTCCCATATTTGAAAAATGTGAAGAGGATGACCCTGCTCAGCACCTCAGTGAGTTTCATGAACTCATGCGTAAGTGGGAGATACATCATGAGGATGTATTACTGAAGATGTTCATGTTCTCGTTAGCAGGGGATGCGCAAATGGTATCATTCTTTACCCCCTTCTAGCATTTCTTCACTCTCAGAGTTTCATGCAGCTTTCATCGCCTATTGTCAGGAGTTTTATCCCTCCGAGTTAATTTGTCATAGCTATGGTGAGGGATACCACAACTCTGTACAGAATGAAGCTATTTCTGACATAGGTTGTGAGGATGATCCTGATGACCTGGATCAGAAATCATTCCTTTCTCCTCCCCATTCGTCTGCATCAAAGAAGTGTTATGGAAGTGATGAAGATCCTAGGGAGGAAGGAGACACCCTGAGTGAGCTGAGGGAACAGGTGAAGTATCTCTCTGTTCAATTAGAAAGGTTGAAATCTGAAGACTGTGCAGAGGATTTTCCAGCCTGGGAGGAAGAAGATGACCTGAGTGAACTAGTGGAGCAGGTGATATTCCCCACTCCCCAATGTGCAAAATTAGAATCTGAAGGAAACGAAGAGGATTTTCCAGTCTTCGGGGCAGATGATCTAAGTATCTCTTTTGAAGAGATTATTGAAGATTTCTTGGAGGCGTTAGCATCTGCCCCCGATGAGCCTGTTGTCTCAGATTTAAACGAAGAATCCATTGTGGAAGAGGATTTCTATTTCTTCCTTCATGATATTTCCCATGATGTATTTACATTTGGGATTGAAGAGAAGTATCGAGAGACCGTTCTCATCTCACAAGATGGGGGAGTGCACAGAAAAGAGGAGGAGGAACCAGAGGAATGGCTGAGCGCGCATTTATTTTTCTATCCAGAGCTAGTCCGCGAGCAGCCACCACCCGAGATCAATGAGCCTACGACAGTTGTCCACTCACCTGTGCTTTTCAGAGATATTCATCCACATGAGAACAACTGTGTAGCAGAGGAGGCTACCTGTCGCCAATTTTTTGAAATTTGCCACTCATTCTATGATCCTGTCAGCGAGTACATGGAGTGGCATTTCCCCTATGCCTTGGAGCCACCCTATTTCATCTCAAATCCAGCCTGTAAGGAGGAGTTGAAGAGCATAATCGCTCTGCTGTCACGGTTACACCATCTGCTGATGATCATCGACAAAAGGAAGGAGCTTCTATCCAGGAAGCTGCTTGAATGGCTATGGTGGAAATTTTATTTCACCTAGCCCATGTAAAGTGTTTTATTATCTTAGGACTGTACATAAATAAGCTCCTGTAAGCATGAACATTTAGTTTGTTTTGTTTTTATTTTTTGGCCTGTATTTTCAGCAGTGGAATGTTTTGAGCCTGACTCCATAGCCCAACAGCAAGGCACTGGAACTGCAAAATGAGTCCTTAGAGCATCACATGGATGACTCTATCCCTCATGGAGCCTAATGTTAGCAACATTTCTTGTCTTCGACATCGAGATGCACAGGTCTGCAGGTTGCACGAGGAGCGCCCAAGCGCAGCACACGAAAGAAGTCCTTTTCGGGCTTAAAATCAAGCGAGCGGACATTTCATTCTTCAGCAGAAAGGATTCAGCGACAGAGCAGAAAAACGATTGATGGGTAATTGCAGATTAACCGAGTCGTGTCAAGTATAGCGCTAAAATTTTTAAGGAAGTCAATGGTCGGAATCCGTCGGGAGGCACTCGCGAAGTTACGAGGGCCGTTGATCGCAAGCAGTTCAAGCACAGTGTTATTTCTCGAGCTCGGGGTTCGTGAGTTTGAAGGGTGGACCATATCCCTTTGGTTGCGCAAGATTTCGAGTTACGAAAAGTGTCTGGAGGAGGTCAACCATCGCTGACCATCGCGTCTCGGGACTTCGCGAAGGGAGAATGCCAAAGTTTGATACTCTAACTCGCGAGGTCACGAGTAGCAAGAGGTGCTAGTACTTGGGCCCTAGACAACGATTACATATGGAGAGTGCTGGCCAGAAAGGGAGCCTTGCCCATATCGTTGTCTCAGGAAGCGGGAGTTGAAGAAGACAAACCAAGGGTCTCCGACTTGTGAATCACGAAATAAAAAGCACTTTTAATGACGGGCCCACAGTATTGTCGAAAGTGTTTCGGGCCGTCCGATCAAAAGAGGGATACGTGATGCATGATTAAGTTCTCTCACCCCTTCGCCCATCGCAACTTCGAAACGCAAGAAGCAGCTCCATCTTTCCCCGATGCATGAAATGACGAGAGAGTTCAGGACCTGGGGCCCACAGCATTGTCGGGAGAGTTCAGGACCGTCAGATCCAGAGGGCACGTGGCGCCAGATTAAGTCGTCTTGGCATTTCGCTCATCGCGATTTCAAGAAGAAAGGATTAACTCCTTCTGTTCGCGAACGCCGAAAGCGCTTTGGGAACAAACACGAGGTCACAACCCGTGGTCACTTGGGAAAGAAAGGAACTATGCTGAAAGGGGCCAAAGGCGTCGAATCCAGTCGCCAAAAGGATCGTCTCAATCTCTAGGTACCATCGGATACGATCCTGCTCCCGACCTTCGCTTGGAGTAAATAAAGGTGAGAAGGGGTGGGTGAAACCTCTCCTCATGCATTAAGTGTAAGGTATAGAAGGTCTGGCAAGCGGTCCGCTCGAGAAAGTCCTTTGTACCCAGTTCTTCAAAGAAGCCATGCCGAAGTCTTCGAAGAGACAGAGAATTCTGCACACGCTAGCTCGACACTTAATAGCTCAGCTACCCTCCCCCTGCAGGGGCCATGCGCAGTTAAGGTGGAGACAGACAAAGACAGCCTGTCTGAATTTGACTGAAAAGACACCGAGCCCTAAGTGACTGGGCACGCCTCTGTTGGGCGAATTTTCCTGAGTATATAGGCTCAGTCTTTGTATTTTTGTAATTAATGGATGGTTGAGCAAAGCTCCCGACTATAAAATTTTGATGAAGTGCTGGTCACTCTGGTTTATGTAAAAGCACTTGAGATTTCTTACTTTATGGATGTCAGCCTCTTTTCCATCTCTTGTATACTGTCTTAGAACAACTTGGAATTGGAGGATCCAGTCAAGTTGTAGTTGTTATAGGATGATGTAGGTTGGATCACTATAACAGTTACATTGCTTCTAATCGGTTCTTGTTATTTTCATAGCGCTGAATGACTCAAAATTGGAGGATCCAGTTGAGTCCTTTTTCAGTTCCTCGAAACTCCGGACCAAGAAGATCTTGGCTTCTAAGTTTTTCATCCTCAAGCTCTTGAAGGCCTGTCGCCTTAGGTAGTCTTGCTCGCCCTTCTCACAAGTCTTCCCTCTACCATCCTTTAATCCCTTTACTGACAGAAGTTGGATCAAGACCTCCTTTGCCGCATACATACCAGGTCCAGTCCCTTGAATCAAAGTTTTATCTTCTTGAGTCTTTACCCATTTGATCACCCCATTTATCAAACTGTGACATAAAACTGATGGGTGTCGAGCTCTGCTCCTGCTAGCAATCCAGGAGTGAATTCCGATGCTAACATAAAGGAAATGTACAAATATTTTAAAGGAAAAATTCATGAAAGAACAATTGTTAAATAAGTATGTACAAAGTATAATTATTTTACTATTGAATTTACTAAAGTGCATGTTTGAAAAAAGGAAGTGTACAAACTTTTTAATGGAAAAATTCATAAGATATTTTCATATTTTAGAAATTGATCTTAAAAGAATATATTAATAAAACTTCTTTTCAAATTTAGAAAACATTGTTCATCGCAATTTTATTCAACAATTGTATAAAGACTATACTAGTCTATTAAGCAAGGCCACTTTACATCAACACCAATCTTTTCATAAATATGTTGTAGTTGCAATAACTAATTTGATATTTTTTAAAAGAGTAAGTATTCCTCCTCTTTCACGATTTGATATAGAGCCCAACTAAATTTTGAAAATTGTATGTTGTCCATAACCTTGGTTGAGAAAAATACAGCAATGATTAGATATAGTATGTATAATCAAAACAACATGAATACACATGAAAAGTAAAATATTAAATAAAATATTGATAATCACCTTCTCTACTAATAACTAAAAATCATTTAAAAAAACACAATTTTAAATTGTGCTTCTTGAAAACACCTATCATTCAAGAAAACCAATTAGAAAAGATTTGAGTCTAAATATAATTTGATTTATAGCCTTATTTATCCTTTATAAAATGAAGGATAAACATTTTAATATTTACATTTTATATAACCAAACTTTTTTAAATTAGGGTTTAACTATATTTAAATTAATGTTTAATCTATACTTAGATCCAATTTAAATTAGGGTTTAACTATATTTAAATTAGTGTTTAATCTATACTTAAACTATAATGAAACCCTTCTTAAAATTTTAGGTTTATCTATAGATAAAACCCTAATTTAAAGTATATATTAAACCTTAATTAAACTATAGATTAAATCTATTTAAATTAAAGCTATACATTTAAACCTGAATTTAAATTAAAGATTAAACTCTAAGTAAACTATAAATTAAATTTAACTCTAATTTAAATTATAGATTAAACTCTAATTTAAACTATAAATTAAATTTAAACTATAAATTAAATTTAAACTATAGATTAACTAAAGATTAAATTTAACTTAGCCTTTAAGTACAAATTAAATTAAACTATAGATTAAATATAAATTAAATTAGGATTTAACTATAGATTAAACCCTATAGATTAACTATATATGAAAACATAGTTTAAGAGTAGATTTAATTTAATTTAACTATAGATCCAATTTAAATTTGGGTTTAACTATATTTAAATTAGTGTTTAATTTATACTTAAACTATAGTGAAACCCTAATTTAATGTTTAGATTTATCTATAGATTAAACCTTAATTAAACTATAGATTAATTAAAGATTAAAATTATCTTAGGATTTAACTATAAATTAAATTAAATTTAAACTATATATTTAAACTTTAATTTAAATTAAAGATAAAACCCTAATTAAATTATAAATTAAATTTAACTCTAATTTAAATTATAGATTAAATCCTAATTTAAAATATAGATTAAATCCTAATTTTAAGTATAGAGTAACTAAAAATTAAATTTGACTTAGTTTAAATATATTTAAATTAGTAAGTTTAAATAAAGCAATGCTTACTCAATTGATATGGTAAAGCAAGTAAGCTTAGTAATGAATTCTAACTTCTAATGGGATTAGGGTGTCATAATCATGATTTTATGGCACTAGCACTGTTTTTTTTTTCAATATATAGTTAATCTATAGTTAAACCCTATAGATTAACTATATATTAAAACATAGTTTAAGAGTAGATTTAATTTAATTTAACTATAGATTCAATTTAAATTAGGGTTTAACTATATTTATATTTAAATTAGTGTTTAATTTATACTTAAACTATAGTGAAACCCTAATTTAATGTTTAGATTTATCTATAGATTAAATCCTAATTTAAAGTATATATTAAACCTTAATTAAACTATAGATTAACTAAAGATTAAAATTATCTTAGGGTTTAACTATAAATTAAATTAAATTAAACTATAGATTAAATTTAATTAAATTTAAACTATATATTTAAGCTTTAATTTAAATTAAAGATTAAACCCTAATTAAATTATAAATTAAATTTAACTCTAATTTTTTTTTTTTTGTAAGTAAGAGATTTTATATATAAAGGGCCTTCAAAAAACGAGGTACAAAAACTTGAAAACAACTGCACTGTAATCACTGAACTGCCCCAATAGAGGGGAAACCAGTTCAACCAGCCGGGTAAGTCTAGCATTTGATAGTATAACAGTCTTATAAAACGGAATTAAGTTGACTAAGCTACAGCTAAGAGAATAAACTATTAAAAAGAAAAGAACCCATGTGGGCTCATACACTTGGCGAGTAACCTGGCCAGGTGGCTAGAACGACCGCATACCAAGGCTCCTCTTCAATGGGTGTCCCTTTGCCTTCCAAATTCATGTCAACGTCCACGTTGTTCTCGTCCCTATTGGCAGTTGGTAGTGCATCTCCAGGTGGACTATACACATGCTAGCATGTAGCTGTCACAACCTTCATGTCCTCATGCTTGGCCTGCTCCACAACGACCTCTGTTGAACGTTGCAGTTGAGCATTCCTATCGTCGCTCTCTACATGGGGTTCCTCTGCTGAAGCCGCGCCTTCTGGAGTGGAGGGGAAAGCATCCTGGAAGGTGGATAAGATCTGAAGGAGGGTCGAGATCTTTCCATCCATAATCTGCAATCGGAATTGGAGGTCCTCCATTCCCTGATGGAGCTCGAAGACCAGACCATAGAGAATGGTTAAACTTTCTTTCAGTTGCGAATCAAGGATGGAGTCAGTAGACGCGTATGCATTGTTTCGGGCACTTCGAAAAAGAGGTGGTGCCCCCATGGGAGGTTGTGACGAGCAAGCTACCAGTGAAAGGGAAGGTTTGCTGGTTCTAGAGTTCGGTGGGATGGCAAGAAATCGCGAAAAAGAGCCCGGCGAGCTGTCAGTAATGACTAAGCATTCGAACCGAGAGGCAAGCAGGGTGGAGGAGGCGAGAGGTGCCAGCTCGAGCTGTAGAGGCCGCGAGGAGATCGTGGAAGGCGAATCAGGGGGAGAAACAAAGGCTCGGGGCCGAGGAGGATGCCATGGAGAGCCTCTTCGTGACCGTCCTCTTTAATGCGACACAATGTTCTTCGTTTGAAGGAAGATAATGGCTAAGTGCTCCAGGCAAATGCAGAGAGCCTAGAGAGGGCCAAGGGCTATGAACACCATGAAAGTTCAGGTTAATCTAGGCCAGGGCAGCAGAGGGATGTGGGAGTCGGTCCTCGAGCGAGGATGAGAAACAACTACAGACAGAAAATCCATAGAGAAGATCATAAAGAGGGTCGGGCGCACCAGAGTTAATGGTGCTGCAGTGATGTGAAGTTGAATTAATGCAGGGTCGAGGTGGCGGTCGTTGGCACGAGCTCATCACATGGATCCTTACCTTGTTGGCCTAACCGCTCTCCCTCTTCGCACCATTTGTCTCACACTAACACCCCATCCGGGGGAAATTTAACTCTAATTTATATTATAGATTAAATCCTAATTTAAAGTATAGATTAAATCCTAATTTAAAGTATAGATTAACTAAAAATTAAATTTGACTTAGTTTAAATATATTTAAATTAGTAAGTTTAAATAAAGCAATGCTTACTCAACTGATATGGTAAAGCAAGTAAGCTTAGTAATGAATTCTAACTTCTAATGGGATTAGGGTGTGGTAATCATGATTTTATGGCACTAGCACTGTGTTTTGTTTCAATATAGGATAGATGAGATGAGGAATCTTCATGTTGTATAGCAACCACCGATCTATCTCAAGTCCATAACTATATTTAAATGAGTATTTAATTTATACTTAAAGTATAGTGAAACCCTAATTTAATGTTTAGAGTTATATAAAGATTAAACTTTAATTTAAAGTATATATTAAACCTTAATTAAACTATAGATTAATTTAACTAAGAGTTTAACTATAAATTAAATTAAATTAAATTATAGAGTAAATCTAATTTAAATTATAGAATTAAGATAATTAAATTTAAACTATATATTTAAACCTTAATTTAAATTAAAGATTAAACCTTAATGAAACTATAAATTAAATGTAACCCTAATTTAAATTATAGATTAAACTCTAATTTAAACCCTAATTTAAATTATATATTATAGATTAAACCTCAGAACTATTAGGTTTAGAACTTTTAAAGTCTAGGGTTGAGAAGGTTTAGGTAAATTCTAGGATTATGTTTTTGTTTTATTGTAACTATAGACATTCTCCTTGTCAAATCCTTTTTAATGGTAACTATAGCTGGTGGATGCAAGCTTTGCAAAGAAGATAGCCAAGATATTGATCACCTTTTTATACATTGTTCTTTCACTAAATTCATCTAGAAGAAAATCAAAATTTTGTTCAGGATTGGGGCCGAAGTGATCTAGATGACTGTCTAACAAATTGGACTAAGAACAAGTCGGCCTCAACTAGTTTAGCTCCTTAGATATGCTAGTTTATTTGGTTAGAAAGGAATACAACTACCTTTGAAGGGAAAAAACCATCAACTCTTTCGATTGTCACCAGATCTCTTGGATCCTTCCATAACCCTGTGGAAAAAAAATATCACTCTTTCTGCTCTTGCATGATTGATCATCTTCTTGAGTACCCAGTGGCCTGCTTTGATGGAGCACCAAAGGTAAATGGACTGTGCAGTGGTGCCCCGAGGTACCATTAAACTTTATGCATCTTCACTTTATAAATGGTACTTGCACTATGGTATTGGAACTAATACAAAGGAGGAATTAATTGGAGCATGGGCTACACTCTTCATAGCAAATATTTTGTCTCTTCACAAGATCCAGATCTTGGGCAATTCAAAGGTAATCATAGACTGGTTGAATGATAAAAGTGATTTGTGTGTTATCTCATTAGAAGGATGGAAACAAAGAATCATATTAATAAGAAGAAATTTTAAGGCCATCCAATTTTTTCACATTTATCGTGAGTTCAACAAGGAGGCTGATGGGCTATCAAGGAAAGCTTTATTGGAACCAGAAGGATATATCTCGCTCTACTTGTGGTCTGATGGATTGGTGGGACAACATCGTCTTATCAATATCTATTATCCCCTTCTATTTATCCTTTTTTGGACAGTTTCCCCGGTTATGAGTTTTGAGCTGGGATGTGTTTTGTTTCGTTCTTCCTAGCCTCGGATGGCTATTGAGCTTCTGCTCTCTACTTTGTTCTCAGCCTTGAGAGTAATTTTTTTTTGTTTGGAGCTCTTTGTATTTGGGTGCATAAACTTGTAACCCTACAACTTTGTGGTCGGTTTTTGTCTTGCCTTTTAAGGCTGCTTATGGACTTTTCTTATATAAAAATTATATTTTTCTTAATATAATTGTGATAATTTTCTTCTAGAAAAAATCATTTTAGCAATACATTATTTCATAACATTTTTTTAATCTTAAAAAAGAAAATCAACATTTTTAAAATAAAAGAAGACACTCACAAATTTCATAATAAAACAAGAAGTAACAAATCTTACAAAATTTAAAATCATTGTAAAAAAAAATTATATATTTGTAATATTAAAATAGTGAAAGATGAAAATCACTTAATTCAAATCTTCTTTATTAAATTAAGAAAATAATAATAATAATAATAATAATAATTATCTATTTATAATATTAAAAAGTGAAAAATGAAAAAACACTTCATTTAAATTTAAATCCTCCTAAAATTTGGAAAAAAAAAAATTTTTTTTTTACATTGTAAATGTTATCCTTTACTTCATCAAAAAAAAATTATGGAATTTAAAAATCTCCTCTCCATTTTTTTAAAATATAAAAATAGAATAGTTCAACAAACCTTTTAATTCTTTATAACTCATCCTAATTATCATTAAAATACACTTTGGTGTAATGTCTACTTTATAAAATCCACGTCACCAAATTCTAGGTTAGCTTAATGTGAAAGAGGGCTAACCAACTGTGATCATGATCCCTACCAGGGAGATCGCTTAACAATTGATTTTTCACACGTGGATGGACTGAGAAAGTCCAAAGCAACCTACCAAATTTGAAAAAAAAAGAGTTGAATTAATTTGAATGAGTCAAAGGTTGTATAAGGCCTACGTGCCATCTTCATTCCGTATAGAAACCATGGCATTGAGTCAAATTAGGGTTGAGCCCACCTCATCTCCTCTCAAAACCGCTCAATGGTCTGGTCTATATATATAAAGCATATATATGTATATAAAGCATATATATGTGTGCACATATCCAAGCATATTTGTGTGATCTCCATCCATATCATCATTAATAACTTGATCAACAACTTCAATATTCTGATCTCGAAGTTCATCTCCATGTAAAGTAGTATTTCTGCTAGTACTTGACAAATAACTCTCTAGAGGTCGACACTTTGAGGGCATCATCTATATATTTAAAAAACAACATAGAAAAGTTAGTGTGTATAGAAAATATAAAAATCCCAATAAGAAATATTACTAAAATTCATGACATACTGATTATTATAGAGAATACATTAAATATTGAATCCTCTTACCAA
>ML806506.1:64205-97131 GCA_009831015.1 Picea engelmannii | reverse complement strand
CGATGGGACCAATCTACTAGGAGGACCTGTGAATGGCAGAATGTTGAAGCACTATTCACCTCCTCAGTAGGGACCTTTAGTCACACCTTTCCATTGTAAAAACCATTTCATTTTTCTTACAATTTTCTGAGTGAATAACTTTGATCAGATGGTTGAAGCCCACAGAGAAGGCCCTAAGCCACTGAACATTGTCATGCAATTTAAAAAAATAAAACCAATCAAACAACAAAGGAAACTATGGAAAAAAAAATTCAGAACATCAAGAAACAAGATTCTTGGCACTTCACAAGGAGAGTACCATCCCCAGGTGGAGCCACTGTTATAACCCTATAATTTATAGGATCAACTGGTGACTGAAATGTTATCTCTTTAGTGTCTTGTTCGTCAAATGATTTTCCATTCTACAAATAATTTTAGAAAAAGAAAAGGAAAAAGAAAAAGAAAAGAAAGAAAAGAGAAAAGAAAAAGAAAAAGAAAAGAAAGAAAAGGAATAAAAGAGGGCATAAAAAAAATTCAATAGAGCCCCATGCAATAACAATAATTTGGTCCATACAGTTTAAGCATGGCCAAGTCCTTTAAATTGATGTTGATAGGAGTAGTGAATAATCTTGGCTAAACTATTTAATCTTAGGCAAACGAATTAGGTTAGCTACTGAATAAATTTGACCAAACTGCCTAATATTGGTCAAATAACCCTAGGGTAGAGTAATTTCTTAGTCCAACAGTTTAAGCTGGGCTAAATGTCATAGGTAATTAGGTTAGAAAATAGGGTAGTTGGATTTATATTAATAAAACAAGCATGATGATCAATGTTGAATCATATCTTTGATGTTTAAAAGTTTGATGTCTAACCCCCATGGTGATAAAAACAGGGAAAGCTTGAGCAAAACCCACATAATGCACTTATCCTAAGTTTTTGGAGCAAATATGACTTTGCACTCACAGATTAAAGGCAACGCACAGATGAATGGATGAGATGCTATCACTCATATCTACGATTGGCAAGCTTTTCCGGACCCCCCCGACCGTTCTACCTTTAACGGTGGGGGGGGGGGGGTCTGGAATCAGAGATAACAAAGGCACACATATGAATGGTTGAGGCGCCAGCACTTAGATCCATGGTTGAGATTGAATTCCTGACCCCCTTGATTGTTCTACTTTTAACAGTGTTGGGGGGGGCGGGGGTCCAGAATGTTGTTTAATCATCGCGCACAGATCTACAGTCCGGGAGCAGGCACACTGATGGATGGTTGATGGTGTTTTTCGGACCCTCCCCCCAACCGGTTTGTTTTTAATTGAGGGGGGGGGTCCAAAATGTAGTGTTTTTCTGGAGGGCCCTTTTCTCTACGTGGCATGAATCCATTGGTCCCGACTCCCACTACTTACCCTTTTCTAACACACCCCCGTCACCCCATAACATCATTTTCCAATTTTCCCCCTAAAGATCACATCTCACAACTCTGTCAATCCATCCCCCCTGTTCACCCATTACAAGTCCCTTATCCATGGTCAAGTCCCAATCAACACCCTCCACATCACCCAATCATACTTGTCATTCGTTGTCACCTGCCATATCACACTCCAAAGGACCCGTTGGCAATTTATTACAGGCTAATTTATCTGTTAGCCTGCTAAGCTATTTCCCACGCCCAACGTGTATCCGTTTGCTCAAAACTACCTTTTCCCTTCATTCTCCCATTGTTTAATTTGTCGTCACACCAAAGAATAGTTTTCCCCCTTTTCTCTCTGTTTCAGTTAGTCATCCAAAACCACAATCATCCCTGCTAACGTTTGTTTGAATTGCAGGTATTTTCATAGTGATGGCGTCAAAATCCAAGAAAGCAGAAGTCGAGGAAAATCATTTCCTCCCACCTCCTGTCGACCTTGACATGATCCATTTGGCCAACAAAGATCATTTAATCACAGACACCAGGTGGGAATTCAACTTCGTGGATTTGTAGTCATGGTTAAAGGACATCTTCCTAGATCAGAGCTATGAAATTGGGCTCTGGGAATCCAACCTTCCTCTATATATTTTCCCCCAGATTCACCATTTACCTGAATTTGCCCTCAAATGCCAGGCCCATTACATCCCCGACTAGAGAGCCATAGTGTCTTCATCAGGAAAAACTTTTTTTTTCATCACACCAGAGTCCATCGATCAGATGATGTAGATACCTAGAGTCGAATCTGCCTCACCTTTCAATCTTGAAGTCATCACAGAGTTGTACCAAAAACTTTCATTCCCTCAGAAAGCCCAGATTTTTGAGCTTTTTCTCCCACATGTTGCTCAACTCCCCAAGACAAATCCCCCATATCCTTCCTCCCTGTTCTCAGTAAAGGGAAACCAAGTCATATCATCGCTCTGTGCTCTGCTTGGGTATTTTTATGACCAATGGGTGGACAAACCCATATTGGGTTTCTTGTCAATATTCTCCATGGAAGAAAGACCTACCACTCAGTTCGATTATAGAACTTTCCTGGAAAACAGTATTCATGAACAATTTTCAAATTTCACCACAGAGGGCATGTTCCGGTATTCCTCAATACTGGCCTACATGTTCACTTTATTTTAGGCGGATAGATTCTTCTTTTCAATGCAGAAGATGGACAAGGATGGAAGGCCGCGGGAGGTAATAGCTTGGACTTCGCTACTCAGACAAAATTCTACAGAATTCAGCTTCAAACAGTTTATCGAGCAGTTTTACCATCCAGTGGTGAGCATGCTCAGTGGCAGACCTGAACCTAGAATAAATGAGGATATTCAAAGGATCTTACACCTCTCAGACCTGGAAAAAATTGGAGATTGGTATCTTTACCAAAACCACACCGAGATCGGATTATATGGATGCAAGTTGGCTCCATACAAATTGCCCAAGTATCTAACCGTGAGGATATTTTCCCTGGAATACATAAGGAAAAATATTAACTCAGATGAAATACATTTTGTGTCTCTTAAAAGTAATCAACAACTTAGAATTAAAGGGAAAATAGAGTCTTTCATCTGTAATAGTCGCAGCGGCAGGGAGGAAGCAGACAGACTGTTGAAAGAAATGAAGTTTCAGGTTAGTTACATATGGCACTATGATCCATGCGGGATAATTTTTGAGATGAGGGTTAAAAATATGAATGCCCCATATGTTCATATACCCAAGCCCGAGGTAGAAACGTTTGCAAATCAAACAGAATGGGAGCCAAACACTCTGGTTGAGATTGAACAATAGGACCCTTCGGTCATCTTCTCACAGACTACTACACCACAGGTCCCCAAGGAGAAAAGACCCAGGAAGGATACTTCACCTTCCGTCATCGAAGTCTCGATTGAATATTTCCAATTGCACACCAAAAGGCCTAAAACCAGTCATACGCCTGATACGGTTGGTGAAATGGTGATCCAATCCATGACAACTATGAAGGATGATCAGTCACTTCTTGGCACAAGCAACAATCAGATCATGTCTACATTTTTTTCCAAGAAACCCATAGATACTCTATCATCCAACCAACCGAGAAAAATAGGACCAAAATTGAGTGTTTTTGAGAAGTATGATCTGATCAAAAAGAAAAATCAGGCACTAACCAACAACACTTATGCTCATTTTTGGAAACAAACGTCAATGACACAACATAGAATTTTTTCTACATTCGATACAGAAAAGGGTAGAATGCACATGGCGTTTCTGCAGGCACAGGTGCCAAACACAAAAGAAATCACCAATTACAAAAGGGAAACATTTGAGTTTCAGACTAGAGATGTGCACCCTGCTGATCAAATGGATCTGCACAGGAAAACCAGAGAAATGGTTTTCTCCACGTTGGGAAATGCTTCTACTGCGACTGCTAAATTACATGTATCTCTGAGAAATGTCCAGACATAGCTGAAATTGGAAAAGATATCATCCTTTGCAAAGGATAACAGAATTAAGATGTTGGAAGAATTGGTCCTCAAGATTGGGTATGACCCCTCGAATGCGAAAGCAGTCGAGGAGATTCTTAAAAAGAAGAATGCCGATATAGAATCTTTGAGGAAACAATTGAAACTGCCACCAATGGAAGATGCACAAACAAAGGATATAGAAGAGACAGAAGGGGAAAAGGATGAGATGCTCAAGTTGATCATGGATAAGAATGCATAGTTGAAAGAGATGGAAGAAGAATTGGAAAAGCTAGTGAAAGAGAAGGAAAAATCAAAGCCTATGGAATTCATTCCATTGAGCGCAGTTCCTCTCAGAGGAGTAAGCACAACATCTACAGTAGAAATTCCCTTAGGAAATCCACTGACAACTCTTGAGAAGACAGTAGAACTGGAAAAATCCATGGAAGAGATGAATTTGCAAGAGACAGAGATTAGTAGACTTAAAAAGGAGGTTGAGAACCTTCAAAAACTCAAGTCTTCTTACCAAACCAACTACTCCAAGGATAAACAAACATCATACCAGCTCAAACAGGAATTGCAACAACTTCAAAAGCAAACAGTGGCATGCAAAACACTTGTTGAGGTCAAGGAAAGTGTCTGGATGGATATCATCAAGTCTATGAATGAAATATGGCCTATGGTACAAATCATGTTCGAGCAAAATGACCTATTGCAAAGAAGTAAGCAGGATATCAAGAAGTTAAGAGCAGAACTGGGAGAGATGCCCACAGAAGCCACTGACATCATTAAATTTCTAAATTCAAAAACCAAGGAAGAGTTAGAGAAGTTGAAAATTGAAGATAGGACAGAGACCATCCTTGAGGTCAAGAGGGTCTTGACCAAAATAGGACTGATGCTACAATTGGAGGAAAAGGTCTAGACCATGGACATAGGAGTGAAAAGATTTTTCAGCAAAATTGAAGCTCTGTAGAAGAAAGGCCTTCCTGGTTTAAGAGTCATAAATGACAAATTAATGACGCTTTCTGATTATAAAAAGAAACTAGCCACCATGGCCAAAGATAGTTCGAAATTATCAGGGATATAGGGAAGTGTCACAGTCAAGGCATTCTTAGAAGATTTCTAGTCAGACATCAGCATACAGCACGAGATCTGGTACATTTTCATCATCAAGCCTACTTTTTCCAAGTACACAGAGATGGATGAAATATACCGAAGACTACTCAAATTTGTCGTTCCCAGTCACCTTCGATGGGAAGAGCTTTGTAATCTAATCGAGTAGGCGATGAGGTGTCCAAGCCTAGTCAACTATCTAGTCAGATGAGGTATCGCAGAGGCCTCACCAACGGTTTACCCTAGAAATCAACATGAAGTTTCAACACATCATCAAACAGTTCCTAAAAGTTTGTATCTTGTTGATTTAGTTAGCTAAATTTAGAATTTTCCACGTCCTAATCTTTAATGACAGGATCGTATGTAATTTTTGATTATAAATACTTCAAACTTTGAAGTACTGAGGGTTGATCTTTATGCCCTGCAAGCTAGAAAGACTATAATTTTTATCAAGAGATCTTCCAGTAATACAAAGAGACATTTCACAGGATTCTCGCATGTTATTCATTGGTGATGTTTTCTTTTCTATGTTAAATGTTCTTCTTGCTCAATTGTCATATTGTTTTCTAATCTAATATTTTAAAAGTAACGCATGTTGCAGGATTTATCTTTGTGTACCATGTTTCCAGCTTTGGAAGATCTTTATGTTTATTTGTCTGATATTACAGTGAAGAAATTCTTAAATGCTTCTTTACTTTAATTTATTTTCTCATCTTTTTTGCTATCCATCACTTTACTGCTAAAGAATCCAATGAATGCATTATCTTTCCCTTTGAAAAGAATCTTTTAGTTTTTGTTTACATTTCTATATTTATAATACAGAACCCATAGCCCAATGGAGGTGTAAAAAACCTATTCAGCCAACTTGACAAAAACAACAAACCATTCAATCTTATTTTATTTTATATAACTAGCCTAATATCTCAAAGTTAAAACATATCTAAATCATACAGAGAGATCCCTCTGTGAAGCTGGTAGGGATAGATTCCAGTTTCGAAGTGGTTGGATAAAGTTACCTCTTGTAAATTTCTTCTACTCTGACAACCTCTGGGAATTTACAGAGCGTTAACACATGCCAGTAGCGATCTTATACCTGAAGGGCCCATGCTTATTTGTGGTGACCAAGTAACTGCATACATGAAAACCAAATACCCGACGTGAAAAATATCTTAAGATAAAGAACATATAATGGTTATTTGATAATTTTGAATGTGAGCATACGTACCTGGGCATGATGTGAAAAAAATGCTCCCTGGGGGCTGGGGATGGATGGCAACCTGAGGAGTGTGATTGTGTAGGTGGCAGGATCCTGGTCCTGTGGCTAAAGATAGATCAGAAAATGGATGCTCGGAGCTCTCGGAAATGATCCTGGAAGTTGTGGAAAAGGGACTATATATAACTATAGGGACCACATAGCCACCTCATTTGTACCTGCGACCAGAGTGATTGGATGAGATATTTGAGGAGATATTTGGATATTTTGGGAGATTGAGCCAGCTATTCAGGATCAATGAGTTTCAGGTTAGTGGTTGTATCCTCCTACATAATAGCTAGGGGTTCTTTTTTGGGTAGGGCTGGTACGGATGGCATTACAAGGGGGTTTTGTGAGGGTGCCCCCCCCTAGTGTGAGGGCGATCGAGTTTTTCATGTGCACAAGTGCACGACTGTAATTTGGAGAGCCATGCAAGGAGGTGCCCAAATGGGGAAAATAGGTACAAATGGGATGCACGCCTGTGCAAAGCACAACAACGCATTCATGCGGGGTTGTGTTCTTGACAATTGCGCATGTGTGCACAACTATGGAGTGAATAGGTGCACTAGGGTGTGTCCCTATTGATGTGATAGGGGCGCATGGGTGCACCCCTATATGGTCGACAGTCATGTATGAGTTCATGACTATGGGGTGAACAAGTGCGCATATGTGTGTGCCTGTGGCGAAAAAATCCGCGTCTTTGAGGAAAAGATGAAGGGTGTAAAAGCTAATCTTTTTTGGACATTTTGATGTTTTTATGAGTTGTGATGGTTGATAAAATATTCTATGTGTGGATGCAGGCTACCAATTGACAATGTCGATCAACTGGAGGGAGAGGGATTCAATGCGATTGAGAGAGGTGGTGAGAGATGAGGAGCCGACTGTACAGGGTATTTTGGCAGCTTGTGGGCTGCTGAAGTTTTCTGAGTGCTCACTAGTGAGGGCACAAGAGTAGTGGCTGCAATTCTTTATTTCAATGTGGAGTCCGGATCTGTAGTGTTTCATTTTTCAAGGTGAGCACCTCACATTCTTCGCAATGGAGGAAGTGTATTTTCTGACCGGTATCCCTTTTCGGGGAACCCTTCTACCTGCCGATCTGGTGGTACCCGGAGATGGTCAGTTGAATGACTTAGCTCAAACATATTGTTCAGGAGAGGACTTCATGTCAGGTTCAATGGTGAGTATTGGGGTGATGGATGCCTTGGTGCATCATTGCATGGAAATGATGATTGTGAGAGTCTATGGGTCTCTCACGACTCAACGGATCAGTGGGAGTCAGCTCAGGATTATGCAGAGGGCACTAGGGGCTGAGAAGTTTGCCTGGGGCTTGATGCTACACTCCAAGATGGTGAGGTAGCTCGACAAGTGTCATGTTGTGGACTCAAGGGAGTTTTCCTTTGGGTCCATCTTGGCAGCATGGTTTTTGGAGAGGGTGCCCATGTTGCACCCTAGAGTGTTATTAGATGCACCAAGTGTGCGAGAGCTACGAATGAGGCGGTAGGCAACGATCTTGGTTCATTACAACGGTGGGGAGGGTGGCCAATATTTTACAGCTGAGGCTGCATTTGTGTGGTGTCAAATGCCACAAATCATACTCCAATTTCCATATAGTGGGGTGGACTTCTAGGATGAACCAGAGATGGTGTTACCCCCGAGAGATGTATTCGAACAGAGAGGTATGATTTTATTTTTAATGTTTGGATATTTATATAGTATAGCATGTTCACTATGTATAGATGTGTAGTGTACCTTTTTGCTTACCCAGAGCTTATAACGCACTATGTAACATTCTATACATGCACTTTTACATAATTTGTATAGGCATTATATAATCACATGCATTCAAGTAAAGAAATACATTTAACTCAGAGTAAAACATATCATTACTGCTATAATTAAACAATCCATGGTATTCCATATTAATTTGTATACACAGTGAAAAACATGATAACATTTATAGTAGAGACATGATAAAATGTGATAATACATAGTTAGACACTTATCTTGTAACAATGGTGGAATCCACCAACCTAATGCAGGCCTTCCACGAACCTCCCAGCCTTAGACCGCACTACTCATCAACTCAGCAATGGATCACCCCCGAGTTGGGACTAAGCTCCACCCCAAGGCAAGGAATCAAGGCTCAGGCTGAGGTTACAGGGAAAACAGTCACACACAACCACAAGGATGGAATGCTCTCCCAGGAATCTCCCACGCTCACTGCCCATAGACCCTCATTCCCCACATGCCTGTTCCACCCTAGGAGAATGCACCTTCTCTGTCACATGGACAGTCCTTCGGCTACCAATCTCCCTTACCTTGGGTTACAGGAACAGACTGGACCGGAAGTCTCTGGGCTCTATGGCAGCTACAGGGTTCCTTCCAGGAGTTCTCTCCTTCCTTGGCACACTCTCTCACCTGGAGGGAGTCACTCACAGGCCAACAAGCCTCACATAGTCCAGTATTGCGTAGTCTCAACAATCTCACGGGAAAACAGACACAGGATTTCCAAAAACTGGATTTGGAAATCACAGGATGGCTTCACAGTCACGGCTTCAGAACAGGGAATGCTCGCATAGGCTCGCTCATCTTTCCCGAATCCAGCAAAGACTCTTCCCCGAATTTGACAAAGGCTTATTGTAAGCTAGGGTTACACGCACGGGATTTCTCAGAATCAGACACAACCATTCCAGTCACAGGGTCTCCCCAAGGTTCACTACCAGAGTCGGGTTAGTCATACTACTCAGAGCTCTGTACGCGTTTAAAAAATATGGTGGAATGGGAATCAGAACCTTCTCACGGCTCATCCTAGCCGTTTTATTCACATGCACCAAGGTTGACACTTGTCACCCATGGAACTGCATGCGTTCCACCAGCACACGTTCCTCCCACCACTTCGGAATTCACGTGTCCTTCCAAAAGGACTTAGGATAAAAACATATGATGCACATAACTTTTGGAATAATATTAAAATATTATTCCCAGGCTTAAGCCCCCCCCTAGGCTTATCCCCTAGGCTCAACATTTAGCCCCTTTCCCACCTTCCAACCCCTAATTCCTTTCCCACTCTGTGGATGCTCAGTCCCCCTTCACTCATTCATCATGGTCGGTCTACACTTGATGGTGTTTATATTTTATTAAGTGTTCTGAATGATTACATATACAGTAGCATGCTCCTGGCCTTCAAAACTTAGGCTCCCTGGCCTAACAAACACATAAGCCTCCAGCTTCTAAAAACTTGGCTCACCAGCGTATAAAACATAATTACAGTTTCTTTCAGAGCATGATTTGCAACGGGCCTCGGCCTTGGGGACACTACAATCCCCCTCCCCTTATTTTTGCACTATCCTCAATGCAACTTACACTATCTTTGCAAGCCTTTCAAAATTTTCAAAAATATGCAGGTACTCTACCCGCATAACCTCTTCATGCTTCCATGTCTCGTCCTCAGGACCTTACCAGGTCCACTGGACCTTTACAAGATCTATAGCTCGATTCCGGAGTTGTTTGCTTTTCCTGTCCAATATGTGCACATGATGCACTTGCAGGGCACCTTCTGGTTCCACCTGAATCACATTCCAATCGATAACATGATTAGCATCAGGTATATATTTCTTAAGCAGTGAAACATGAAACACATTATGTGCAGTCATAGATGCAGGTAATGCAAGCATGTATGCAACCGGCCCAATCCTTTCTAGGATCTCAAATGGCCCACAAAATCTTGCTGCCAACTTGGCGCAACTTCCTAGCCTCAAAGAACTCCTGTTAGTTTTCACTTTCAGGAAGACATGGTCACCCACTTTGAATTCTCTGTGGTTTCTGTTACTATTAGCGTAACTTTTCTGCCTGTCCTGTGCCGCTTTTAGATTATGTTTAATTCTTATCATTTGGTCTTCCATCTCTTTGAGTAGTTCAGGCCCCACTACTACTCTGTCAACTGGATTATCCCAGCTCACTAGAGTATTGCACTTTCTTCCATAAAGCACTTCAAACGGGCTCATCTTCAATGATGCATGATACCCATTATTGTAGGAGAATTCTACCAAATGCAGGTAGTCTTCCCACCTTGATGGTTTATCCATCACATACATTCTCAGCATGTCTTCTATTACTATATTTACTCTCTTTGTCTTTCCATCAAACTCGGGATGATATGCTGTGCTAAAGTTTAGATTCATTCTGAATCCTTTGAACAGTCCTTTCTAGAAATTCTAAGTGAATTTTGGGTCTCTATCAGACACAATGGTCTTAGGAATTCCATGCAAGCGTGCAACTTCTTTTAGGAAAATATCAACAACATCTGCTGCTCTATGGGTGGTTTTCAGTGGAATAAAATGGGCAGATTTAGTAAGCTTCTCCACCACCACCATGATTGAATCATGTTGCTTGCTTGTTCTGGGAAATCCTGTGATAAAATCCATTTTTACCACGTCCCATTTCCACTCAAGAATAGGTAAAGGATGCAACAACACTGCTGGGTGTCTATGCTCAGCCTTAACCTTTTGGCACTCCATACATCTGGTGATGTATTAAACAATTTCTTTCTGCAAACCCGACCAAAAATAATGGCTTTTGACTGCCGCCATGGTCTTTTGATATCCAGGATGTCCAACATAAGTCACGTTATGCATCTCCTTTAGAATTGCCAACTTCAATTCTTGGACATTAGGTACATACACTCTATTTTTATACAAAAGTAAACCATTAGTTCCCAAGGTGTAACTTTCCTTGGTCTGGGGTCTTTCACACTGCTGTAGCTTTGCTATAAGATTTTTGTACTGCAAATCAGCATTTGCAGCTTCCAAAATTCTATCTTTCACCTCCGTCTGGTACATGCTAACGGCTGTAGCATGTAATTTGTGCACTTTTCTGCTGAGTGCATCAGCCACCTTATTTTCTTTCCCTTTGATATGCTTGATATCAAAGTCATATTCGTACAGAAATAAATAAGGTCGGCTGATCAAATAAATACTTCAGACCGTTATGGTATGTTCTCAACTCGAATCTCTTGCCCATGAGGTAATGTCTCCATTTCCTCAAGGTGTGGATGATTGCTGCCAACTCTAAATCGTGAGTGGCATAATTCTTCTCATGCTCCTTCAACTTTCGAGACTCATAACAAATTACAAATCCCTCTTGGCTAAGAACTCCTCCCAGCCCCTCCTTACACGCATCTGTACACACTATGTAATCCTTGTTTGGATCTGCAATCCTCAGGATTGGAGCACTAGTGAGTAGTTGCTTCAGTTGCTGGAAGTTGCTCTCACATTCATCAGTCCACTGAAACTTCTTCTCCTTCCTTTGCAAGGAAGTGATAGCATGCGCTATCCTTGAGAATCTGGCTATGAACCTCCTATAATAGCCTGACAGACCCATAAAAGATCTTACTTCTGCCACATTTCTTGGCACTGGCCATTCTCGAATGGCCTGTACCTTCTCAGGATCCACAACGATCCCCTCTTTAGATATTATATGTCCCAAGTAATGGATCTGCCTTTGGTAAAATGAGCACTTGCTCAGTTTTGCGTACAACTGGTGCTCTCTCAACACTTGCAGCACCATTCTAAGGTGTTGTTCATGTTCTTCCTCTATCTTGGAATACACCAAGATATCGTTCAAGAAGACTATGACAAACTTGTCCAGATAATTTCTGAACACTCCATTCATTAAGCACATAAAGACAGCATGTGTGTTGGACATTCCAAATGGCACCATTGTAAACTCATAATGACCGTACCTTGTTCTAAAGGTGGTCTTGTTGATGTCCTCATCCCTTATTCTCACTTGGTGATATCCAGATCGAAGATCTATTTTCGATAATATTTTCGCATCCTTCAACTGATCGAAAAGATCATCAATCCTTGACAGAGGATACTTGTTCTTGACAGTGACCTTATTCAACTGCCGAAAGTCAATGCACAACCTCAATGTCCCATCTTTATTCTTCAATCATACCTTCCACTTCAATCATGTGCGATTGAAATTTCGCTTGCTTATTGTCTAGGGATGCGTAGATCCTCGGCATTCTGTTGCCCATATCCTCCACTGTTTCAGCTTGTTGAACAGTATGTACAGTTCTCGCCTTACCATTTTTATGGGGACGATCTCTGTACGTGTGGTTTCCTTGATAGCCCCAACACTGAATGGGCGCCTGTCTCTGTCTTTATGGTCTCTCTTCAGTCATTCTCGGCTCTCTAAACGATGGTTATCCCTGAAGACTATTTTTGAAAAAGGGATGTTTGTTTCCCTTCTGTCTCTGTTCTTTCTTAAACCTCTTCCGGTCATCCCAAGCATTCCGAAAGGTAGGCTTTTATCTTTGTTGTTCGTATAGGAATTTCTCCCTTCTTATGGTTTCTTCCATGGTCTTAGGATCATCATATTGAATCTTGTCACCAATGGGAGGTGGCAGTCCACTCAGATACCTCTGAATTTTAATAGCCTCGTCTTTGATGAATGGAACATACTTCAGTAGTTCCAGAAAACTTCGTTCATACTCATCAATGGTCATACTACCCAACTTGAGTTTGAAGAACTCCTTCATCTTTCTTTCATAGTATCTTTTAGTCAGGTATTTCTTCTCGAAATACCTCTTAAACGCCTTCCACGTGACCTCTTTCTCTCTGATGTGTTGTACCTGCACAAACTGATCCCACCACATGGACACTTTTACTTTAAGTTGGTACATTGCAATTCTTCCTTCTGCATGGGAAGAATAATTCTATAGTTGGAAGTATTTATTCATGCCAAGCAACCAGGTCTCGGCATCTTCCTCCTTCTTATGTTCTCCATCGAATGTTGGAGGCTCAATCTTGTTCATCTCTCCTTTCAATTCCTCCTTTCCAGATTTTTTATGTTTTCTGGTAGGGGATGGGCTTGAACTACTGTGTGTCTTCCTGTCATAATGTCTTTGGGAACGACTAAGATGTAGGCTATCGCTCCTCGACCTTCTTCTTCTTTCATGGTTTTTGCGACTCTCCGTCGTACTTGAGTCTCTTCCCTTCTCGAGTTTCTTCTCTATTCTTTCTAGGCTCTTCAAAAATTTTAAGTTTAATGCACCCTGTCAATCCCTGACTTTCATAAGCTTTCGGCTATCATCTCGGCAAGATTTGGCCTCTCTTTGCAACCCTTTAATGATTCTCATTATGTGTCCTTCCTTATCCTTTTATTTTCCATGCCCGTTGGAGTTAGATCCTTCGACTCCTTGGTTAACATCCTTTCCTTCCTGTTCGTCTTCTATTTCAGGGGTAATATGCACTCTTCCCCACTCCATAAACGGTGTTGGTTAACTGGAGTCCTGGCCTTTGTTGAACTCTGCACACGCACTCTCTGTGCAATTAAATTTGAATTTTTTCAGGCCATTAAACTTCATAAACAATCCACAACATTTATAAGCCAATTCAAACAAAATAAAAGACATTTCGTTTTAAATAAGTTTCTTGAACTGGAAGTATTATGTATCTCTTCCATTTCTTTGCATTTTGCGGCAATTTCCAAACAGTTCTGGCACTTGTCAGTCTTCTGCAATATAATGCACAGATGACTTGAATTTGTCGAGCCTTCTTTTTCTTGACAATTCCTCATCTTTCGTGACAATGGAGCTTAAGAAAGTGTTTCAATTTCATGAATTTTCTGAGCTCTGTTCAGCTTTGTATTTTTTGGGTGTTTGAAACTTCAATTTTTGGTATTTCGGGACTTTTGGGATCTTTAGTTTCGGGATTTCAGAGTTTCGGTACTGGAGAACTCCCGTTTCACTCTCCTTCCCCACCCCCGACTTCCGAAATTCTTATTTAGCTTATTCTACGGGTCTACAACACAACTGTCGCCCTCAACCGTAGTGGTACGTGGTGTGTTTTGGAGGATTCTCGTCACCTTCAATGACGTCATTAGGGTCCCACCACTCTTTCCTTGTCTTCCCACTCGCTAGAACGTGGTACTCTTCATGTGTCTACGTGGCACATCTCTCGATTGAAGCTTTGGGTGTCGGGGTTTTGTGATCCCCGACGACATGAGTTCCTGTCCTCACGAACTCCCGATCCCCGATTTGCCGATGCACCTTTTGCCTTAGCCCCCCCCGGCTATGCCGAGGTCCATGTGACCACCTCTCATAAGACCACAGTCTTTTACCCTTATCGGGGTTTTCCCTATCACGATTTCGGCACTCGCGATGTCGGACAACTTGCCTTACAGACTCCCGAACCCCGATACGCCATTTCTCCGATACACTCGCACGATTGACTATTCAACGGTCCCTCACTCCATCGGCGTTTCGAAGTTCGCAATATCACAAATCCTAAATGCATAAATTTTTGGGACTTCTCACTGCAAAAACCCAAAACGACGTGCCACATGTCCACCTCTTGGATCCTGTGGCCCCCACATGGTTCTTTTGTCCATCGGGATATCGTGTTTCGTGATTTTGCGATTCCTGTTGTAGTGATGTCGAGATTTCCAACACCCAATCCCCGATATGAAATTCCATGCGTAAATCCAACAGTCAGATATTTCTCACATTGAACGGTCTTTACAAACCCTGAGATTTCCTGGAGGAATCTCGTCCGTTCATCGGGACTTAGTCACATGCTAATGTCTCGACAGTATGGTCGGGATTTATCATGACAAAAGTATGAGTTCTTGTCATCGGAACTTCCGAATCCTTGATCCTCGAAACGGGTAGTCTCACAACACGTGGCCATCTCAAATCGGACGGTCCATGACTGTTCTGGGGTTTCCATCATGGAAAGTCCCGATCCCTTGTTACCAGGACTCCCGATATCGTGATTCTCGATTTCCTGAAATGCAAAATCTCACAACACGTGTCCTCCGTCTTTTGGATGGTCTATATCTATTTCAGGCTTTCTCCTTTAATCACTGAGGTTTTAACCTTCAGACACCTCCCGATAGATCCAATGGCTATCGGGTTTTCCGGCCAAGATTTGATGGCTCAGACAGTTTCTAACTAATTCATGATTTTGCGTATCACGATTTCCACACTCCTGTGCCATTTCCAAAGGAATTTTAATCCTTACGCACATTTTCTTTTTTTCTTCCAGATTCGACAGTCACGAGGGCTCGTCTTCCCTCCCAAACATATCCTAAGGTTCCAACACCATTGATGTGGATACCTATCTCCCCGTGGTCATAGACCACACCAACTGTAGTTTCACTGCATCGCTACACCTCCTGAGATTAAAAAAAAAAAACTCGTCAAGTATCTCCTTGACACTTTGGAGAAAACCAGGGTCCGAAATTGGCCACTCCAGACCCAATTTCCCTTCACATTATCTGTCCAAAGACCACTCCACTGGCCCATCTAGGCTCAGCATTGAAACCTCACTCTGATACCAATTTGTAGCACACCCATTTCGGTACTCTGGGCTTACTCGCGCTCTGATACCAACTTGTAGTGTACCTTTTTTCTTACCCAGAGCTTATAATGCACTATGTAACATTTTGTACATGCACTTTTACATAATTCATACATGAATTATATAATCACATGCATTCAAGTAAAGAAATACATTTAACTCAGAGTAAAACATATCATTACTGCTATAATTAAACAATCCATGGTATTCCATATTAATTCGTATACACAGCGAAAAACATGATAACATTTACAGTAGAGGCATGATAAAATGTGATAATAGATAGTTAGACACTTATCTTGTAACAATGGTGGAATCCACCAACCAAATGTAGGCCTTCCACGAACCTCCTAGCCTTAGACTGCACTTCTCATCAACTCAGTAGTGGATCACCCCCGAGCTTGGACTAAGCTCCACCCTAAGGCAAGGAATCTAGGCTCAGGCTGAGGTTACAGGGAAAACAGTGACACACAACCACAAGGACAGAATGCTCTCCCAGGAATCTCCCACGCTCACTGCCCATAGACCCTCATTCCCCACATGCATGTTCCACCCTAGGAGAATGCACCTTCTCTGTCACCTGGGCAGTCCTTCGACTGCCAATCTCCCTTACCTTGGGTTACAAGAATAGACCGAACCGGAAGTCTTCGGGCTCTATGGCAGCTACAGGGTTCCTTCCAAGAGTTCTCTCCTTCCCTGGCACACTCTCTCACCTGGAGGGAGTCGCTCACAGGCCAACAAGCCTCACGCAATCCGATACTGGGTAGTCTCAACAATCCCATGGGAAAACAGACATAGGCTTTCCAAAAACTAGATTCGGCAATCATAGGATGGCTTCACAGTCACGGCTTCGGAATAGGGAATGCTCACATAAGCTCTCTCATCTTTACCAAATCCAGCAAAGACTCTTCCCCGAATTCGACATAGGCTTCTCGTAAGCTGGGGTTACATGCATGGGATTTCTCAGAATCAGACACAGACATTCCAGTCACAGGGTCTCCCCAAGGTTCTCTACCAGAGTCGGGTTAGTCATACTTCTCAGAGCTCTATACGCGTTTAGACAATCTAGTGGAATGGGAATCAAAACCTTATCACAGCTCACCCTGGCCATTTTATTCGCATGCACCAGGGTTGACACTTGTCACCCATGGAACTGCATGCGTTCCACTAGCACACATTCCTCCCACCACTTGGGAATTCACGTGTCCTTCCAAAAGGACATAGGATAAAAACATATGATGCACATAACTTTTGGAATAATATTAAAATATTATTCCCAGGCTTAAGCCCCCCCCTAGGATTAGCCCCTAGGCTCAACACTTAGCCCCTTTCCCACCTTCCAGCCCCTAATTCCTTGCCCACTCTGTGGATGCTCAGTCCCCTTTCAGTCATTCATCGTGGTCGGTATGCACTTGGTGGTGTTTATATTTTATTAAGTGTTCTGCATGATTACATAACTAGTAGTAGGCTCCTCGCCTTCAACACTTAGGCTCCCTGGCCTAACAAACACATAATCCTCTAGCTTCTAAAAACTTGGCTCACCAGCCTATAAAACATAATTACAATTTCTTTCAGAACATGATTTGCAATGGGGCTCGGCCTTGGGGACACTACAAGATGGATGTTGATTCTATAATTTGTTTGTTGTGTGTGCAGATGTGGGACCTCATGGGCATGAGTTTGAGTTGGTTAGAGTGCTAGTTTGTCAGGGGCTTGTGAGACCACCATGGGGAGAGCCACATGCAGGGGAGAGACGACAACAGGAGGATGTTGGGGTGAGGCTCATTGATGATGAGAGAGTGGCCAGGAGATGTCATTATGATGATGCCGGTGCAGGGCCGTCACATGCTCCTCTGGTGGGGGATGGGGGAGAGTTTGAGGATTTTTGTCGCCAATTAGAGGCGGTACTATAGGGAGTGCCCAAGGGGATGTGGGTGTGTATTCAGGATGAGGGGATCCTGGAGTAGCGTATTGGGATTTTGGCGGAGTCGAGGACTCTGATCCATAGAGAAGCTTTAGAGGGATGATGACTGGGTGGTTTCCCCTAGGGCCCGAGGGACCTATAGCTGGTGGGGTATCTCCTCTAGAGAGAGGACTGTGTGGTGGTTTTGTAGAGGTGTCATGAGTGCCTTTGTATATGTTTTTTTTGTATTTATATAGGCTTGTGAGCCCATTTTGTATATGGTGTTCTGACACTGGTTTTGTACCTATAGGAGTGAGATGGTAACTTACCTATAAATGTTGTACTTGATGTACTATTTTTTGTAAACATTGATGGCACATTGACCAATATATATATATATATATGGATATTTTTGGATTTTTGTGATGTTCACATGTGATGATGTTTTTTGGTTGTGATGTCTAATTTATATGTTGTGACAGACTTTCGATGAGTTATATATGTGTAATGGTAACTTGATGGGAGAAATGCCAATCTAACACTAGGTTAGCCATATTATTTGTTATTTGATTAAATTGCCTTGGAATATGTGTGAATGTGATTGAATCAAAATTTTGAGATAAAAGTCTAACTTGCAAGTATTTGCGGAAGAGTCATGGATTTCGTACACAGTACACATTGTTGAGCTGGAGGATGACGAATTAGGAATCTAGTAAAACACTAAGGTGATGAATATGGCGATGAATAGCCTCAACAAGGAGGCCAATGACGACTATGTATGTTGCTTGGTTTTTGGTATCTAATCCGAGGCATATGACGCTGGAGTGGAGCAGTTCATGCGAGGGGGTATAGAGGGCCTAAGCGGCCAAAGCGAGATTTTGTGTCCAACGGATAGCTCCTTCGGTGTAACCGATGTGGAATGCCAATGGAGGAGGCATCTATCAATAACAAAAATGATATCTTAGACCCAAGATATGGTGGAAAAAGAAGACTAAAAAATTCTACAAAAAGAAAAACCTAGTGTAGCATGGCTACGCTCAGGCATAATATTTATTTAAGTACAACTTGTTGACGGGTTCCTTGAGGGGGTGACCATCGGGAGAGGCCAGGATGTATGTGCCTTTAGTGAGGTGATGTTGGATGATGTAAGGTCCATTCCATAATGACTCGAACTAGCCATGGTTGAAGGTATCATGAGCGATATCATAAGCAAGGACGAGGTCGCCTTCGTTGAGTGATCAAAGGTTGACATGGCGATCAAAGGTGGCCTTCGACCAGTTTTTGCTTGCCTCACTATTCTGTAATGAAGACCAACGATCTTCATTCAACGACTCTAAGTTCAGAAAATGCTACTCCATTGGAGTCATGTCAGGTAATAGCTCAATAGCAGTGCGTAATACGGGAATTTCTCATTCAATGGGGAGAGCGGCCTCGACCCCATGGACAAGATGAAATGGGGTGAAACCAGTGGTAGTTTTAACTACCGTGCGATAATCCCACAATGCGAAAAACAACATATGGTTCCAATTGGTCTTATGTTTATTGACTGTACACTGCAACATGGTTTTGAGGACCTTGTTTACTGCCTCTACCTGTCTGTTGGACTGAGGGTAGTATGGGGAGGCGAACTCATGGGAGAAGCCTAAACTGGAGGAGAGTTTGACAAAAATCTGATTCTCAAAGTGTTTCCCATGATTAGAGTCTAGTTGTAGGGGGACTCCAAAGTGGGAGATGATGTGGTTGAAGAAAAAGCGTGTTGCAGTGTCAGTGGTGTTGTTGAAGGTGGGAATGGCTTTGAATCACTTGGTGAAGTAATCGACTACAACGACGATGTACTTGTGTCCATTGCTAGATGGAGGGTTTTCGATAGTAATGAATGGGTGAAGAAGAGCAGGTGGTTCTCTCGCTTTGTTGGCATATAGCTGACATTTGTCACATTTCTTCATAGCATGGATGTAGTCGTGAAACAATGTGGGCCAAAAATAGCCTTCTCTAATGATTTTCTGGGCAGTTGACATCCCTGAGATGTGGCCACCACAAGCACCATTGTGGCAATCATTCAAGACTTGGTCAGCTTCATCCATAGTCAAACATCGATGGAGTATGGTGTCGACCCCTTAATGATATAAGATATCACTGATAATGAGGTAGCAAGGGCCATGGTGTCAAATAAGTCGACGATCATCCCCGAAGAGTTGGTTTCCAAACTTCTATGTTCGAAGGTAGATGAGGATATCGTCATACCAAGGATCATCCAAGGGGATGAAAAAGAGATGTTCGTCAGGGAAGTCGGTATTAATGGGAGAGCTAGTAGTATCAGAAGGAAATGTCATAATGAGTTTTGCGAGGATGAGGGATTTCTTGATCTTGGGTGTTGAAAATTCGAGGTTGTACTCTTGAAGGATGACAATCCATCGGGAAAAGTTTCCATTAATTTTCCGATGACTAACCAAGTATTGCATTGGGTTGGAATCTCCTACATCTTTGGTAGTTCAAAGCAGAATGTAATGGCGCAGCTTTTGGACTATTGGACAACTGAAAGAGTGAGTTTCTCTTCATGATTGTATTTCAAGGGTGGTCCTAAAATATTTTTACTAATGTAGTAAATGACATGCTCACGGTCATGATTTCCTAATTGGACTAGAACTCCTACTAATAAGACAGCTGAAGCCGATAAGTAGAGGATATAGTCGTGATCATAGTCGGGTGGACGAATCAATGGGGCATTGGAGAGTGCCACTTTAAGGTCGTCGAAAGTAGATTGGGCATGTTCATCCCATTGGAATGGGATGTCGTTGCATAGTAAGTGAAGGAAGCCATGTGTGCAAGTGGTGTAGTCTGGGACAAATTGTCGTAGAAAGTTATCTTTGCCTTGTAAGCTCTGTAGTTGGCATAAATTCTGTGGTGGAGGAATTTCTATGATGGCTTGGACCTTGAGGGGGCCCATGGTGATGTCGCGTTGGGAAACGATGAACCCAAGGAGGCGACCGATGGTGATGCAGAATACGCACTTGAGGGGTTTCAAGAAGATATTATATTGATGACACCTTTGGAAGACGATCCGTAAATCCTCGATATGTTGAGTGTTTTTCTTGGATCGGGTAGTGAGGTCATTTAAGTAAGCAAGGATGAGATGAGCCAGATCATTAAAAATGTATGTCATGTTCCATTGAAAAGTGGCACCAGTGTTCTTGAGGCCGAAGGGCATGACACGATAAGAGAAAGTACCCCAGGGGGTAGTGAATGTGGTTTTGTATTGATCAGTTGGGTGGATCTGAATTTGGTTGTAGCCTGAGAAAATGTCCATGAATGAAAAAGCCTTGTGATCGGCACAATCATCGATAATCTGGTCGATAAAGGGCATTGGAAAGTTGTCTTTGGGACAAGCATGATTGAGATCCCAAAAGTCTGTATAGACGCAGATAGGGCCCTGTTTTTTGTTAATAGGGACTGGGTTGGAGACCCATGACGTATATGTGATGGGGTATATGAACCCAAAATGCGTAATTTGTCAATCTAGGATTTGATGGCTGCTTATTTGGATGGGTGTAATGGACGTTGCTTTTTTCGTATAGGTGTAATATTAGGCCATGTGTCTATATGATGTTTGGCAATAAAGGGATCAAGGCCGGGCATCTTTGTGTATGACCAGGCAAAAATGTCCTGGTATTCCTGGAAGAGATATTTGTAAGTGATGAGTTCTTCAGGATAGCATGTGGTTCCTATGGTGATTTCCTCTATCATTCCAAGTTTAATGGAAATATTGTTTTTGATGGTGGGGGAAATGTTGGCCATATTTCCTTCCTCAAAAGTGTTGGGGGTAGGGATAGGGTTATTGAACCAATCTATATTCCCTGATGGGATAAAGGCTTTGGATTCAATTTCGTATATGGATTTTGGGCTAGGACGCACAAAGGCATCCTGTGAGAGAAAGAGTGCTCGGTGATGGAGAGGACCCCATGGGAGATCGGGGGTAGTTAATTCCTCGAGGATGTCTTCATCGCAGTGGAACTGTCGAGAATATAGTGGATCTAGGGGAATAACATTGGTGATTGTCACAGTGTGGTTGTCTTCTAGTGGTGATGATTTAGAGGGGGTATCACAAGGAGGTTGTGATGGTTTTCTTGACATAAACCAAATATCGAGATATTGTGGGTTGAAAATGGTGGTCGGGCGTAAAATTTATGTGGGGAAATGAACTAGAGAATTAGGGGGATTTGGGGGAAAATCCTCCTCTAGGCTATCGATGAACCATGGAGGAGTTGGAATTCCCTCAGGTTCGGGAGAGAAGATATAAACAATATTGGGAGAGGGAGTAGGGGGAACTACCGGCATCATCGAAGGTGGGGTGATGGTAGGATTGGGAATAAGGGATAATTGACGACACCTATACTCAATGATCGTAGGACACTGATATTTGAAGTGATCAAGTGATTCACAAAGAGCACAAGGACATCGCATACGTTCATTGATGAAGGTCATGACATAGTGGATGTTAGTGACATGCGTGTCAAATGATGTGGATGGAGGAGGTTCTTGAAGGAAACTCTGGCGAACTGTCGTTAGTGTCTGTCAAAATTGAGGTAATTTCAAGAAATGGTGGGTTTAATGGCCATAATCATAAAAAATGGCACATGTAAATTTGGTTCGAAAAATTTTTCTACCTGCATTAAGGGACGTAGTGGTAGCACTGGAGGAAGTGACGAGTGGTGTTAGTTCCAGTGGGATTTGAATTAAATTGCATAGCTCAGGGAGAGATGGGCACTTATTGGTGGGGTTTCCATATTTCTCGCATAGTGCACAAGAAGGTTGAACTCGTGGTGGAAGTGGAGTGGCGATTTATTTCTTATTTCATCTTCTGCTAGTTGTAGCAGGGGTGCTAGTGAGTGGGGGTGTGGGTGGGATGGTGAGGGTAAGTATTGTAATCTTCATTGGGATTCCTTCTATTTGGGGAGGGAGGGATGGTTGGGGGACCATATCAGGTGGATGTATATACCATATTGGAATTTCCAAAACCATATTGGGAAGCATAAGCGTTGCGGCTACCTGGAAAGCTTGTACACCCGGCGGGGGGTAAAAGAAGGGGATTTGGGAAATGAATTGGGGGACTATATCCCAAACCAGAATGTGGCTCTAGGGGAGGTTATAATTAGGAATAGGTGGAGTTGGAGGGTTATGAAGGGATTACTGAGGAAGGAGCTTTGCGACTAGTGGAATGTCATATAGTAATGAAGCTTATGTGGGAGGAAGGGTATCTCCAGTTTCTATTCCATTGGATGAGATGACACATACTTGTGCTGAGGGATGTATGAGTGGAGGTGCTCCATGGTATGTCCCTTTCATCACCTGAATGAGAAAAATAAAGATACTTACAAGCAGAGGTATGTATGACCGAAGGTGCTCCATGGTATTTCCTAGTGGAGTCACCAATCTGTTGTGTCCCTTTCATCACCTAAATGAGAAAAATAAGGATGCTTACAAGTCTAGTTGGGTTAGATGTACAAGACAATGGTGAATGAAAGAATTAGAAACATCAAGCATAAGAAATAAAAAAAGAACTAAGATACTAACAATAAAAGAAACTATACTAGAGTGCATAAGGGAAATAGAACAAAAATTAAACAACATTCATGCCACCGATGGATAAGTTGTATTAGTGGAAAAACACCAAAGGAAAATGGAGACTTATGGGTCCCCTCTTCCTCCAAGGGAGGGCTCTTGAACCCCCAATGATTGAGCTCTTCTTACAAGTAACAAACTAGAAGGAAATGGTGAAGAAAATCCAAGGCACATTCACTCAAGAGGTGATATAAATGGCCAAATGAAATGGTGCTTTTATGCTCTTGATGAGAAAAGAGGATTCCCCAAGAGAATATAGGGAGCATAACAATACAAATGAATTCCTTGAAATATAGTGCACCCATGGCCTCCTTTTATAGAAAATATTTGAGGCATTATTCAACTAGTCCTTAGTGTGAACAAGGGTCTCTTTAGGGCACCCTTAGGTCTTTGACCATCCCCCCAGTTGGATTCAGCTCCGATTTGGGTGTCAATTCAACTTGGGAGATGAACCAGAAGTGGGTGGAAGGCCGACCAAAATCATAAATGCACCATTCTGAGGTGTGCACAGATTTTTGCATCCACAATCACACATCGGGCACATATGCGCTTTTCGGACATTATTCGACTATCGCATGTGCGCGCGTTGCCTTTGTATCCTTTACACATGCTGATTTTTTAACTAGTTGTATATTTTTGTGCCCTTTTGAAGTGCATTTTATGGTCCATGGATGAACTAATGGGTGTTTGAAGATGATGGATTCCTATAAACATTTGCAGATGAAATTCAAGTGATAACATACACATAATAATATGACATAACTTTTGAATCTGTAGATAGATCTGTAGATAGATCTGTTGTACCTGGTCACTGTAGACCTTCTTGGGAGCTTGCTTTCAGAATCTGAAAAACCTGAAACCCTCAATAACTCAATATTACATGGATTTTCCCACACGTACATGTCTTGTTATACTACCATCCCATGTACATACTCTCCCTTCTCCATTGCATCCCACATACACCTCAAAAAATAGGGTTTTTTTTCATTATTTCTACAATTCTAAAACTTTCGTCGTCAACCCTTCATGCTACCTCGGACTTGTGTAATGTCAGATGTATCAATGAGTGCCTACAATAAACCTTACAAAATAATAGATATTCAATGTAGTCAATAGAGTCTAATAGGATATATTTACTCTCTTATTTATACTTTCATGTAGCTTCCTCAAGGGGTTACCTACTAACCAACTTAACCCAACTTCCTTCTTTTAGGGATAACCCACTTCTAACCACATGTTCACTTATAACTAATTTATCCACAAATAGTAAACTCTTTACTTCTAGTTGGAACTAATTTATTTTTAATTATTTTCTTATTGCAACAAATTAATCCATGATTAACTCCCAATTTAACCCACTTGACTAGTCAACTTCTTCTAGGAGCTTCTAGAATAATTTGACTTCTTTGACCTTCTAGATAACTCATGAGGGTTCTCCAACTTCACAAGGACATAACTCTCTAACCATGAGTATTTATGTGACATTCCACATATCAATGGAAATAAAATGACATGTACTATCCATCTAGAATAGTCTTACCTAAAAATATACTAATCTTCATACCATTTTACATAAAAGAAAAAAAAAAGTCCCTTAACCATATTGTTGGGGCTACCAGAATTGATTCAAGGGTTGACATCAATGAAAACCAACCCAATTAATCAACACCCAGTGCATAAAAAATTGAAACTTACTTTAAGATTTGACACAACAATTTTGGAACAGATTTGAAACTCTGACACAAGGCATGTTGACATAAATCCCACTTTCACCTCCGATACACCAGGTCTTAGGGGTCCTCACAAATCTTTTTCCATCGAATAGTCAATCACATTTCAGCCATAATTTTTGAATCAGATACCTGTGTTTTTTGTTAATTATATCATTTGAAATTTCTTTATGAGATCTACAAAATCATAGTTATATGTTCAAAAGATGCCTCACCAATTTCTCACAATTTTCATGATTAAACTCTAGCACATTGTCAACATCCAAAGAGAACATAATACTTCAACCAATATTAGAGGAACTAGGAATTGAACTTAGTGAAGTATATTTGAAATCTCACTCGTCTAACTTTTTAGTTTTATAGGTTTAAATGCATTGTTTTGAAATTTTATTTCGATATTATATTGTGGCCACTCATCTAGTGCATGTTGGATGGTACTAGGTACTAGTGATAAAAGAAGGTCATATGCAACAATTTGGATGAGTAATGTGTGAAGAAACAACTATTACACATCAAGACAAGGAATAATCCACTATTACACAAAATTTCCCTCACAAATGCGATCTACAATAAGGGATGACAGAGTAGTAACAACAACAACTATAGAAACAAAAATGGAGCAGCGAAAGGGAATCAAGCTCGAATGGTCGAAGAATAAGTCTAAATCCCCTTATGGTTGAATATAAAACTTACAAGCAGGAGAGATTAACAATGTATAGATTAGTCACCACAATGAGTAAGGTGCACTATGGCCAAAATCTGTGATGGCCCACTAGCACTAAAGGGTAAATTTGAAATGTTAAAGCATATGATGTATGGAATATATTGAATTATAAACATTTTTGTTGTCATTATTCCCTCATCATTCCAAAGAGGATGAGAATTTTTTTTTGTAAATGGAAGGTCAAGAGGTGAAGGAAGAAGGCTAATAGTCAAGATGAATTTCAATAAATAGGGGGGTTGTATCTAAATGAAAGGTTTTTTTTCTCTTTGAGATTTCATGTACGATTGTTGAAAATTTTAATGAGAAGAATCATGTTTGGCCATGATGTTTTTTGGAGAACTATGATCCTCATGTTGCATGTATTGTGGAATATTCCATTATGTTTTTATCAACACTTTGGTTGTGTAATAATGTACTTCATATTATAGACCAATCTTATGTATGTTGGTTGAATTCTTATTTCAATTCTTCAAGGAATGTTTTTATGAATTTGTGGACATAGGATTGTAAATGATTGTTTAAGTGCTAGACTATTATGGGTTTGTAGTTATTTATTTGTATTCTTGTCTCTGATTTGTGTGAACTATTCCCAAGGCCGTAGACAAGAGCACATTTGGTTATATGTTTTATTTCTAGTTACCTTTTCTATATAGATCCATGCATCTTACATTAGTTACATTTCATTCTTTAGATTGCAATCCATCACCAGTGCACAAGGCTGCAATCGGTAAAACCCAAACTAGAAATGGCTGCTAAGAAAGAATCCAAATGGATTCCCTTTTCCAATGGTGAGAGATCTAATTGTGACTTTTCACTAGTGGTAATCCCTGATGGTTATCATGTTCACATGGGTTGCATTAACACCACCCCAAGAAGACGAGTTTAATTTAGGGATGGTATATGCTAGACAATATTATTCCACTCTAGGAGGGTATGGAATGGGAGAGGATGTTGGATCTCAACACACCATTTATTAAAATTTACTTTGAAAAAATATATGACAGTATGGAATGGATTTTCATCCTTGTGTTGAGCACTCAACACACCCTAAAATAGCCTTTGTCAATTTTTTACTTTTTTGGGTACCACTTGATCTTCTGCACTTTCTTATTCGATTTCCTTTTTGAATTTTTTTTTTTTGTCTTTGCATATTTCCATGATTCTCATCACCTGTTCAGGTTTTCTTGAACTTATGAAACTTCATGACTAAAAAAGACATTAAAAACCTGAATAAAGAATTGAAAACCAAAAACTTCACTGAATGCGATCAGGGTCAGCATAGAAAGGAATTCAAATAAGGAAAAGAACCACTCGAAAAAACCTCAGTTGTCGAGTGTTGATCTCCATCGGAATCGGCAAAAGGAAGTTTTTGTTTGCATCAAGTCTTACACAAGGATATCATCGATAGCCGATTTTCCTTCGACATCAGTAAAATATAGGGCGGACAAGCGTTAACAAAGAGAGAAAAGATATTTCCGATGGCTGATGCCCTGTCGTGATTCATTGATAACAGGGAAAACCTAGAAGGATCATCACCAACATTTTGAACACTATAAAAGTTATCCCCAATCATCGATTCCTGATGCATTTTTGACATCGAGATCTTTTCAAGGGAGTTGATCCAAAAGCACTTTGATAGGTTTATCGTCGATTGTTGACCCTGGGTACTTTTGCAGCATTGACAAGTGGAGGTTTGTCTTAGAACGAATAACTTAAGGAAAGTATCGACTCCAATTAATACACACGAATTAAGTCACCAGTATTCAACGCCACGTGTCTTTACCAGATTGGAGAACCGTACAGTCTTGTTTTACCCTAAGTCATTCTTGGTTCCCTAAGTCCAAGTCACACCTCTGAGTAAGCATTATCTCATCAGTAATGTATGGTAAAATCGATTGATGTCAGAATGCTTTTCATGAGGTTTTCAACGAAAAACATTCATTGCACACCCTCGATTCCTGATCCACCCACTGAGAGAGCAACATGATGGGATGTTTTAGCATTAGATACGATCGTATTTTGAGCATTTAAGGAGCTAATTAATACCAAATATTGCATCAGTTGCTACCTCTTGCACCAATAAAAACAACTATTTAAAATCATCTATAGACCACATCACCACCCATGCCTTCGCCGTCAACCCACAATGAAGTTAGGTTATAGAGATTCGGTGAAAACTTTGTTTAAATTTCACTCATAACTCGAATTGAATGGTTGATGTGACACAGTAAGATATTCCATAATTAAATTCTTTTGAGCCGTTGTAAACAGAATCATTCTACACATAAGAGAATTCTAGAGCATCTGAAGGAGCAAGGCGAGAGACTCTAAGGCTGCATCAAATCCATATTTATCAAAATAACAAGGTTTTAACAAGCTTCATAGGAACAATTCCTCCAAGAAAGAAAACCACTAGATGATCACTGAGGGCACCGAAGCTAAAAGAACCATAGGTAGGAGAAGGCTCTTCTCCATGGGTCTCAAAACAATTGGAATATGCCCTGAGGCCGGAACCTATCATTAAGACAACAACGATGAAGGTTTTCATCCATCCTTTGACCTTTGGCGATACATAGGAGAACACTGATTCCAAGATGACGCTCCCACATTAGGGAGAAATCTTTAACAAGATCAGCCAGGGGGAATACCCAGAATATGTCCCACACAGTAATATATGTGTAAGGGAACTCGACGACCAGGTGTTCCCAAACATCTGATGGTCGTACCTACATATGGTGGCAAGAAGAACCCTCGTTTTTCCCTGCATAGAAGTCCTGAAGTGGCTCATCTCCCACATAGACACATATAAATGTTTAATCAACAATGAAAATGGTGGGTGTGTCAGAGTGTTCCTTCTGGTAGAAGTTCAGAAATAATAAAAACTCAGAGACCCTGAGGAGATGCTAAATACAAATTTTGGAATAAATTTCTACGAACAACATGACACCAACCGAGTGATGGCCTCATGGTGGAGGGAGGACAAGAAGTTTACCAACCAGGGAACTAGGTGGTATGGGAAAACTAACTTAAGGGATCCATACATATATTTGATGGCTCTCATCTGTTGATTATACAGAGAGAAATATTGCTCCAGGTTTTCAGAGGCATGGATTCCTTTGGCATACACAGTTGTGATCACAGGGTGTAACTTCAATTCTAGAGACATAATCTCCAAGAAACTGATCATCTGTGTGCAGTAGGCCCAAGTGCCAAACTAAGGGGAAGCACCAATGTTTTATATGGCTTCATACTTTCTTGATGTCATGTGCGCCAGAAACATCTTCACCAAGATGAATCTGAGCTGGCATGTTGCAAAACTCCTGGTCCACGTCTACTTTAGCATGCTATGGGAAAAAATGTGTAAGAAGTCCTACTCTCTCATCTCCAATGAATTCATCGCCTGAATTTATTTCATTCTTTTTAAGAAGGAATTGTCAAGGCTATCGGTGAAATCCAAAAAAATGATATCCAAGGTAGTCCATTGGTAATTGGGTGAGTGCTCCACCTACATCAGGGTGTTCGAGGCCACCAAAGCACCACATCTCCTACCAGCTCATGTCCGAGATCGACTGGTAGTAGCATAAATATGCTATCAAACCATATTTTAAGGTTAGAATGCCACTCTGGTCAAGGACAAGAAATGAGCGTTCATACCCTATGGTTTCCATGTAGGTTTGTACTTGGTAAAGGATACCGCTCAAGCCAAACAAGAAGGACTGAGAAAACTCAAGTTCAGAATCCCAACGAGACGTTTTTGCAAGAATGATCCCAAGTTCCTGGTCTTGCAACATTCTTCACAAGTGTCATCCTGTTGGACATATGCCCATGACAAATTTGAAGATGAAGTCTTCACAGAAAATGCCCAGGACTGGGATGAGGTGGTACAAAGGATGGTCGACCCAAAAATGACCAGGTTCTAGGCCATGATCCTGTGTGAACAGGCAATGACAATAGAACAGTTGGCTCAAGAGGCCCTTAGAACTAGGGAATAAATCAGAGTGACAGAGGCAACAAAGGTTTCCCTGGTGGCTCTGATGCAGAATAGGGGATTTCCTATGACACCAGAGGCACAGGAAAGGGTATTTCTCTTGATAGAACAAGCATATAGAGTGATCGATTAGCTGCAGGATGACCTATACCTCATAGAAATGGCAAGGGTCCCTATCGACAACCTAGTTGAAATCCCGGTAGGTCCAAGTGGCCTAGAGTTAATACAAATTGAAGAAATCGTCGGGTTTGATAACCCTAAAGTTACAACGCCACAAGCCAGTACACTAGGGGACATTTCATCTTTCATCTCAAGGAAAGATATCAAGAACATTAGGGAAAGAAGGTGCACCAAACCCCCTCCATGACTTAATAACAATCTATGATGATGAGGAGAGTTTGGATGTGTCCTTGATGACTCTGGTGCAGATCACAGAGGAAAAGGAGCCCGAGAAGGCATCTTCCCCAACTCCTGATGCTCAAATTCAAGGCCTTCCATAGAATGACCAGGAGGTCAAAAGTGTCTTAGACACTGAGCTACATGATGTGATAGAGAACTAAGTGGATAGTTTGAAGGATGAGCCAGGGTCGGGCGAAAAAAAAGAAGAAGTTCCACAGCAAGAAATCGACATCTCAACCACTGATTATCAAGTAAGTACCAAGACCACCCTTGATGGTTCAATTTCAGTTGGTACTTTACCTCCCAATGAGAAACAACTAGAGGTCGGTCCTTCAGAGCACACAGAAGAGGTTCATGAACCCAATCTTGAATAGATATACAGTGTCGGGAGCCTAAGAAATATGCTTACCTAGGGAGATCAACAAATCCATGAACCTGTGGATGAGGTTGTTGATATACAAGCCATATCCTATGAATGGAAGAGGAAATCCATCATGAAGAGAACCACCAAGAAGAGGAGTCTTAATCTAGATCGCTCCATCCTCATCACCACAGAGGAAAAATTAATTAGCACAGAGCATGCCAAGACTTCGGAGCTTATCGACGTAGGGATGGCAATCAGAGATACCACCCTGTATAGAGATAAAAGGGATGAAGAGGAGTTGGCTGCTGCACTGAAGGATTTGGAACATTTGCACCATTTGGAGAAATATTATCAAGAATCTACATAGGCCAAGGTGTTCTTGAGAAATGAATTCCAAGATGCCTACAATAAATTCACAAATGAGTGACACCTTTTCACTATAGGAATCATTGGTTTCCAGGAAGACACCCTCATGGTGCTGACGACATGAAAATGTATGGAAATATGGTATGAAAAATCACACCAAATAGTGGAGAGTATTGATTACATCAGTTTCATTCAGTAAGGCCAAGACACCGAAGAGCATGACATTCGAGTACTAAGGGATAGCAACATCGATCACATAAAGAAATCAGTCAAATATTGGGTGAAAATGGCCCAGGAAAATCATTAGGAAATCCAATAGAAATAGGTCGAGTGTGAAAATATATGGACCAATATCAACTGGGCAATGAGAGACATCAATCTCCCAGAATTCGACACACCCGATGACTTTGTCGACTTGCATGACATAGTCAAATTACATGTCGAACAAGACTCATTGTGGGCTACAGAGATAACAAAGGTGGTGAACATGGTGCTAGGTCAAGTGCAATAGTTCATGGAACACCCAATCAAGGCTTGGAATGTGTTGCAGTAGTTAAGTGCCAAAGTAGTCAAGTATCAGGCCCGGGCAGTAGAGATAAAGGAAATCCTTTTGACCCCAATGGACCACCACAAATTCCTGTATGCCAACACATGCGAGGATCTCTCCATCCAATGGTAGGAGTATGAGAAGAGTCATCTACTCAAGTGAAACCATTTGATGACTCTTAGAAGACTAAGCGATGAAAGCACCATGTGGCGATGTTTTGTTTTACTTAGCTTTCACTTTTGATAGTTATTTTTAGTTAATAATATGTTATAAATAGGAGGATCGACCTGTTAGCAGAGGTTGATGGTTTTTGCAAATACCCTCATTTTTGGATTTGTAAAGGACTATCTGGGAGCTACCTTAATTGAGAAGTCATCTTTAGGACCATAGACAAGTTTGTGTTTTTCATCAAAAGCATGTGTGATTGGATCTGAAGAAGAATTATTTGTGGTTTTATCTCATGAATGGATGTTGTAACGACTAAGAACCTCTGAATCTGTTGATAAGTTATTTGATTCAATATTTTTATTGTTCTTATATTTAATGATGAAAAATAAATCATTGTGTTAATGTGTGATTGATGATTATAGAGAAAGAAATTATTTGTCTTGCCATCATTTCTTGCATGTATGTTTTATTCTGATAATTGTATCTCAATCAATAATTGGAACGCCGAAAGGTTAATGTATTAGTACTAGGATTTTTATAGGTGTAAGAATCATTGTCTGCATGCTTGAGTAGGAGGGTTATCTCGAGTTCAACCTTCGTTAGTAGTTAAGTCCTTTCCCCTTCATTACCCAACTAGTTTATACCAACATTCATTTTGTATCGGTACCACCTATAAGAGAAAATACAAAAAACAACGTTCAAACCGAAGGAGGAGTTTTCACAAGAAGACATCCTGTCAATCACTATGTAAATCCCATCGATTAATTGGCTGGATCACAAGATCTGGAGAATATTTCCACCATTAACGTTGCAGAGTCTAATTTGGTTGGTGGCAGGTTTGGTTCCTACTGTTGAGATAAAGGGATTTAGGACCCCTCAACATAAATGGCGCTAGAAGGAGGGCCTGAAGAATGAATGGCTGACAATATTTCTTACATAATTTTTCACACAACCAATAGATTAAAAAAAAACCACATGCATGGCTAGTCATTCTCAGGAAAACCCACACACACTGAGTACTCCTGAAACGAGTAACTCACCCCAACAAGAGGAATAAAATCTATTTCCTAAGATACATTACACTCTTCCTCATGAGGAGTTGAACTAGTTCAGAAGAATCACAAGAGCTTATGCCCAACAAATCAGAGGGTTTCCCTTAACTCCATTACTTCCTCGTAGAAAACAAGTAAGCATACCAGTGGTCGATACCCCTGACTAGGTTTTTATGCACACAGTAGAATACCTGATATATTTCTCCCTTACCTAAATATAACCTCCTCTTAATCTAATTACTGAAACACCAGCCGACAATTGTGTTGAGCATGGCGAATTTTCCAATGAGGAAGGGTTTAACTCAGAACGCTCAGCTTTGGGATCAGACGACATGGAAGATAACAATGATCATAATGAAGAAAGGGGAAAACCACCTCATAATAATCAACCTTGGTTGTCCAAATATGCTCCAACCATCCCTGGACGAGTACATAACCTTCCCCAACATCCAGATAAGT